>JAWNND010000147.1:0-15364 GCA_035043265.1 Drosophila testacea | reverse complement strand
TTAGTCCGGCCCGGGATGAGATGTAGGGGTAGGATAGAGGTAGGTAATAGTGAGGGATTTTGAGGGGTGTGTGAGGCAGTTGTTGGAAGGCGGCAACACAAACACCTTGTCGATATGATGGTCGGTATCATATCCGCTGTTTGTCCGGGGCTGTCTATTCACGAGGAATCTCGCTATTCAACAGCTAACCTTCTTGAGAACAAGAGGGCCGTTCGCTATCCGCAACCCGCGACCCGCCTGGTGGCCTCAGCTAAGCCCCCTCTGAACCATCTCACCAGTTCTTTGGACCAGGCCATATATATGTAAGTATTTGCCATTATTTGTATTAATTTATGACAATTTTCTAATCTATTTTCTTTTCAGGTATTGGCTGTCCGTATATATGTAAGTATTTGCTATTATTTGTATTAATTTATAATAATTTTCTAATCTATTTTCTTTTCAGGTATTGGCTGTCCATATATATGTAAGTATTTGGTTTTATTTGTATTAATTTATAATAATTTTCTAATCATTTTCTTTTCAGTTATTGGCTGTCCATATATATGTAAGTATTTGCTATTATTTGTATTAATTTATAATAATTTTCTAATGTATTTTCTTTTCAGGTATTGGCCGTCTATATATATGTAAGTATATGCTATTAATTGTATTAATTTATAATACATTTTCTAATCGTTTTCTTTTCAGGTATTGGCTGTCCATATATATGTAAGTATTTGCTATTATTTGTATTAATTTATAATACATTTTCTAATTATTTTCTTTTCAGGTATTGGCTGTCCATATATATGTAAGTATTTGCCATTATTTGTATTAATTTGTGACAATTTTCTAATCTATTTTCTTTTCAGGTATTGGCTGTCCGTATATATGTAAGTATTTGCTATTATTTGTATTAATTTATAATAATTTTCTAATCTATTTTCTTTTCAGGTATTGGCTGTCCATATATATGTAAGTATTTGGTTTTATTTGTATTAATTTATAATAATTTTCTAATCTATTTTCTTTTCAGGTATTAGCCGTCTATATATATATGTAAGTATTTGCTATTATTTGTGTTAATTTATAATAATTTTCTAATGTATTTTCTTTTCAGGTATTGGCCGTCTATATATATATGTAAGTATTTGGTTTTATTTGTATTAATTTATGACAATTTTCTAATCTATTTTCTTATCAGGTATTGGCCGTCTATATATATACTAGGGGTTTGCCCCCTGCTCGCTTCGCTCGCCAACCCGGCTCGCTACGCTCGCTGAAATCTCGGGGAAAAATGTGAAGTGAAAATAGGAAACATTTCTCACAGCTATAGCCAGACCTTATGTCATTTCTAATTAGATAGCGGGAATTGTAAATTCAATTTTTCCCTGTAGTTGGACTTAAGATAATAGTAATAAGTAGTACTTTATATAATATAGAGAATTTACATTTTCGCTGCTCGCTGTTTTAAAGTTTTCGCTGCAATTGGATTATTGCAGCAAGAGCGAGTAACAGTGCCATATACTGAAAATTGATTTTGAAAGCCGCAACACAAATGAAGATATCTCAAAAAATAACAAAGATCTTCATACAAAGTTTTAATTTGCATCTGGTTGTTCCTATGGCAGCTATATGATATAGTGGTCCGATCTTAACCAAATTTTCTCAGGATGTAGCAGTGAGTACGAAATCCATAATCTGTGACCTTGGTTGAGATATCTCAAAAAATAACAAAGATCTTTATACAAAGTTTTTATTTGCATCTGGTTGTTCCTATGGCAGCTATATGATATCGTGGTCCGATCTTGACCAAATTTTCTCAGGATTTAGCAGTGAGTAAGAAATACATAATCTGTGAGTTTAATTGAGATATTTCAAAAAATAACAAAGATCTTCATACAAAGTTTTAATTTGCATCTGGTTGTTCCTATGGCAGCTATATGATATAGTGGCCCTATCTTGACCAAATTTTCTCAGGATGTAGCAGTGAGTAAGAAATACATAATCTGTGAGTTTGGTTAAGATAGCTCAAAAAACAAAACAAAATTTCATACTAAGCAATTTTGACCTTTGATCCCCCATTTTAGCCCCTTCCAGTGGGGATTTCAAAAAATCCCGTCTTATTGCACGATAATTATGTCTCAGCTATGTTGTGTAAAAATTTCATCTCAATATCTTGAACCGTTTGGCCTACAGCGTGATGACTAAGTCAGTCAGTCTGTCAGTCTGTCAGTCAGTCAGTCAGTCAGTCAGTCAGTCAGTCAGGACAAAGAGTTTTATATATATAGATAGAGAATTTACATTTTCGCTGCTCGCTGTTTTAAAGTTTTCGCTGCAATTGGATTATTGCAGCAAGAGCGAGTAACAGTGCCATATACTGAAAATTGATTTTGAAAGCCGAAACACAAATGAATCGTTACACCCCCCTCCCCCACCCCTCCCCTTGTCCATCTTCTTTTGATTGTTTATTAATAGCATTAAAAGCCACTGTTCCTATGGCAGCTATACGATATAGTGATCCGATCTTGACCAAATTTTCTCAGGATGTAGCAGTGAGTACGAAATCCATAATCTGTGAGTTTGGTTGAGATATCTCAAAAAATAACAAAGATCTTCATACAAAGTTTTTATTTGCATCTGGTTGTTCCTATGGCAGCTATACGAAATAGTGGTCCGATCTTAACCAAATTTTCTCAGGATGTAGCAGTGAGTACGAAATCCATAATCTGTGACCTTGGTTGAGATATTTCAAAAAATAACAAAGATCTTCATACAAAGTTTTAATTTGCATCTGGTTGTTCCTATGGCAGCTATATGATATAGTGGCCCTATCTTGACCAAATTTTCTCAGGATGTAGCAGTGAGTAAGAAATACATAATCTGTGAGTTTGGTTAAGATAGCTCAAAAAACAAAACAAAATTTCATACTAAGCAATTTTGACCTTTGATCCCCCATTTTAGCCCCTTCCAGTGGGGATATCAAAAAATCCCGTCTTATTGCACGATAATTATGTCTCAGCTATGTTGTGAAAAAATTTCATCTCAATATCTTGAACCGTTTGGCCTGCAGCGTGATGACTAAGTCAGTCAGTCAGTCAGTCAGTCAGTCAGTCAGGACAAAGAGTTTTATATATATAGATAGAGAATTTACATTTTCGCTGCTCGCTGTTTTAAAGTTTTCGCTGCAATTGGATTATTGCAGCAAGAGCGAGTAACAGTGCCATATACTGAAAATTGATTTTGAAAGCCGCAACACAAATGAATCGTTACAATCCCCCTCCCCCTCCCCCTCCCCTTGTCCATCTTCTTTTGATTGTTTATTAATAGCATTAAAAGCCACTGTTCCTATGGCAGCTATACGATATAGTGATCCGATCTTGACCAAATTTTCTCAGGATGTAGCAGTGAGTACGAAATCCATAATCTGTGAGTTTGGTTGAGATATCTCAAAAAATAACAAAGATCTTTATACAAAGTTTTAAATTGCATCTGGTTGTTCCTATGGCAGCTATGTGATATAGTGGCCCGATCTTGACCAAATTTTCTCAGGATGTAGCAGTGAGTACGAAATCCATTATCTGTGAGTTTGGTTAAGATAGCTCAAAAAACATTTTAGTCCCTTCCAGTGGGGATATCAAAAAATCCCGTCTTATTGCACGATAATTATGTCTCAGCTATGTTGTATAAAAATTTCATCTCAATATCTTGAACCGTTTGGCCTACAGCGTGATGACTAAGTCAGTCAGGACAAAGAGTTTTATATATATAGATGTAAGTATTTGCTATTATTTGTGTTAATTTATAATAATTTTCTAATGTATTTTCTTTTCAGGTATTGGCCGTCTATATATATATGTAAGTATTTGGTTTTATTATACCCTTGCAGAGGGTATTATAATTTTGTCACGAAATGTGTAACGCATTGAAGGAAGCCTCACAGACCCCATAAAGTATATATATTCTTGATCACGGCGACGAGCTGAGTCGATATAGCCATGTCCGTCTGTCCGTCTGTCTGCCGTCTGTCTGTCCGTCTGTTTCTATGCAAACTAGTCTCTCAGTTTTGAAGCTATCTTGATGAAACTTGGTACAGGTCCGTCATTTTGCTGCACGCAGTACATATGTCGGAACCGGCCGGATCGGATAACTATATCATATAGCTGCCATAGGAACGATCGGACCGAAAACAACATATAGTATGAAACACTTTTTTGTTTCTCAAGATATCTCAACCAAATATACACATTGTGTGTTTGATTAAGTTTTAAACAGGCTGACCGAATTTGGTGTAAATCGGACCACTATATCATATAGCTGCCATAGGAATGATCGGTTCGAAAACAACATTTAGTATGTAAAACTTTTTGTTTCTCAAAATATCTCAACCAAATATACACATTGTGTGTTTGATTAAGTTTTAAACAGGCTGACCAAATTTGGTGTAAATCGGACCACTATATCACATAGCTGCCATAGGAACGATTGGTTCGAAATCAACATATATTAAATTTTGTAAAAAATCTGACGACTTACACAGGGCACTGCAAGGGTGTCCAAACTTTGGCGCGCCAAAGTTAGTTTGCGCTATATTTTGTATTAATTTATGACAATTTTCTAATTTATTTTCTTTTATGGTATTGGCTGTCCATATATATGTAAGTATTTGCCATTATTTGTATTAATTTATGACAATTTTCTAATCTATTTTCTTTTCAGGTATTGGCTGTCCGTATATATGTAAGTATTTGCTATTATTGGTGTTAATTTATAATAATTTTCTAATCTATTTTCTTTTCAGGTATTGGCTGTCCATATATATGTAAGTATTTGGTTTTATTTTTATTAATTTATAATAATTTTCTAATCTATTTTCTTTTCAGGTATTGGCCGTCTACATATATATGTAAGTATTTGCTATTATTTGTGTTAATTTATAATAATTTTCTAATGTATTTTCTTTTCAGGTATTGGCCGTCTATATATATATGTAAGTATTTGGTTTTATTTTTATTAATTTATGACAATTTTCTAATCTATTTTCTTTTCAGGTATTGGCTGTCCATATATATGTAAGTATTTGGTTTTATTTTTATTAATTTATAATAATTTTCTAATCTATTTTCTTTTCAGGTATTGGCCGTCTACATATATATGTAAGTATTTGCTATTATTTGTGTTAATTTATAATAATTTTCTAATCTATTTTCTTTTCAGGTATTGGCTGTCCATATATATGTAAGTATTTGGTTTTATTTGTATTAATTTATAATAATATTCTAATCTATTTTCTTTTCAGGTATTGGCCGTCTACATATATATGTAAGTATTTGCTATTATTTGTGTTAATTTATAATAATTTTCTAATCTATTTTCTTTTCAGGTATTGGCTGTCCATATATATGTAAGTATTTGGTATTATTTGTATTAATTTATAATAATTTTCTAATCTATTTTCTTTTCAGGTATTGGCTGTCCATATTATATGTAAGTATTTGCTATTATTTGTGTTAATTTATAATAATTTTCTAATGTATTTTCTTTTCAGGTATTGGCCGTCCAGTATATATGTAAGTATTTGGTTTTATTTGTATTAATTTATAATAATTTTCTAATCTATTTTCTTTTCAGGTATTGGCTGTCCATATATATGTAAGTATTTGCCATTATTTGTATTAATTTATGATAATTTTCTAATCTATTTTCTTTTCAGGTATTGGCTGTCCATATATATGTAAGTATTTGTAGTTATTTATGTATTATTAAAATTTAATTGCTCTTTTTTAATTTCAAAGTTGTCAGTCAAACCACTGGTATGCATTTACTTAAATTATGAGAGATACTTAATGTTTTCTCCTCGTCAGGTTGCTGCTGTTACTGCAGATGCTGCTTTTGCTGTGCTGCTGCTGCTGCTGCTGATGCTGATGCTGCTGCTGCTGCTGCTGCTTGGCCACAGTGGTGGCCTGTGTAATGGCCAATTTTGACCATGAGCTGCTGGCCTATGTGCACAATGCTGTGCTCATTTGTCGTCGCTTGATCCGGGCTCACTGCGATCCGTGAGGGACCACAGGAGCCATTGAATGGTATGGGCATCATCTTGCCCATATGGATTCGGCAGGATTCAGAGGTGCACCATAAATGAGGATGCATAGTGGCAGCCAAGTGTTCCAGTCCCCCGCCGCTGTCAGAGCCAATTGATGACTCTCACAAACGATTGTGTGATGTCATTGTGATGATCCGCCCAAGGAGGGAAGGGGCCAGTTTGCATTGGCCACATCATGTTGGCCAGATCGAATTGGCCAAATTCTGCATTCTGGCTAGCTGTCCATTTAGTGTGGCCCGCCGCCGCTATGTATCGCCTGCAGCTTCTGTTGTTCGCCGCAAGGTTGCCATGTCACTGCAGTTGGTTGCCATACAACCAGTGTGGCAACGCCGTGACACTATATTTGTTTTGGTTTTATTTGTGGATTAATTGCTGGCTATCAATTATTATTTATCGCAGGCCAGTGTATCTGCGAAAATAACAAAATAAGTGGCATTAGTATAATATTAATATTATATTATACATGTAATAATTTAATATTGTTTTTTATTTGCAGGTGGAGTTGCCCAGGATACGTTGTGCTCAGCTGATGGATGCAGTCAAGATCGGAAAATTGGAGGTATGTCAACTGGATTGTGCGGAAACATTGGCTGGGTTCAGGCGGTGCTTTTTTGGAGGTCCCACGCTGCAGTCGTTGCCGTCGCGTCGTCACACCATAATCGCTGCCAGGGATTTGCATATGCTGCTCATTTCACAGGTAGGGGCGTGTGGGTACATATATTAATAGCGTTGCTTAATTTTGCATCCTCATCAGGTTGACGACGTTGAATGTGTCGTCGTCGTCTGCTGCTGCTGCTGCTACTGCTGTATGACCACAAGGATGGGCTGTGTAGTGGCCAATTATGGCCAATAGCTGCTAGCCAGAGTCCATTGCCATTGTCAGATTGTCAGCTGACAATGCGATCGCGGATCGGAGCCATTTTGGGCAGCGTTGGACAAGCTCCTTAGCGAGATAGGGTACAACCCAGTATCTCGCTTGTAGAAGCGTTCCAGCGCTACCGTACCCAGTGAACGGTAATCCTGGGTGATAGACTCGCAGACGAGAGGAGGTACAACCCGAACTCTCGCCTGTGGGAATATCCCCAGCGATTATCGGCACTAGAACCAAGTGACGGTGACCCTGGTTGGCAAACTCACGAACGAGATAAGGTTCGACCTGGAACCTCGTTCGTGGAATGTCCCAGGGTCCACTGACATGGCTCAAACTCGACGAATGTGTAAGTGATAGTCACTAGAGGTGTAAGAGTACAACTCGGAAGCACCTCTCTTGACATCCCTTACACGTGTCAAGCCGATCGCGACCACGTTTTCACACCCGCCGAAACTTTCACCTTCACTTTTATGCCATTTAAATAAACGTTTCTTTGAGGCACGCACTCGCAAAGCTCTTTGATATCTTTATTTTATTCTTTTCAAATGCACTTTTTTATCTGGGGTTAGTGTGGGAAGTTAAGAAAAAAATGGCCGTCGGCCAGCTTACCACAGGGTACTGCGTACCACAAGGTGTGTAGCGCGTGCACTACAGGGGTGCGCCGGGATGATGCGCTGCCGGTGGTTGCCGCTGCTGTCGGCGTCTGCTTGGCGCTTGCCAATCCAATCGGGCTCCCGTTTTATTTGGTTTTCCGTTGCCGTTGTCGTTGCCGTTGTTTTTGCCGTGATCGTTGCCGTTGCCGTTGTTGCCATTGTCGTTGCCGTTGTTGTTGTTGCCGTATTTGCCGTTGTCGTTGCCGTCGTCCTGGTGCACGTTTCTTATTTTTTTTCACTTTTAAATGTCAACTTCCGTGAGCACGTCTGCTCGCTTTCGGCCCGCCAGAAAAAGTAAAGCGTCGATAAATCACGCTTCCCTTATCGATACACCGCTCTCGATGTTCGATCGACGCCCAGTACTCGCTACTAGCAGTAGGTGGCGTTTATGCTCAAATCAACCCTGCTTCCCTTATCGATACATCGATCTCGATGTTCGATCGGTGCCTAGTACTCGTTGCCAGCACTAGGTGGCGTTTGTACTAAGGCATTTCGTGGAACCAGTCCTAGAGGGCTCTTTATGCGTCGGCCAACTTATGAACTAGAAATTTGTGGGCTGCAGAATGCTGCCTCACAGTATTAATTTATGACAATTTTCTAATCTATTTGCTTTTCAGGTATTGGCTGTCCATATATATGTAAGTATTTGGTATTATTTGTATTGATTTATAATACATTTTCTAATCAATTTTCTTTTCAGGTATTGGCTGTCCGTATATATGTAAGTATTTGCCATTATTTGTATTAATTTATGAAAATTTTCTAATCAATTTTCTTTTCAGGTATTGGCTGTCCGTATATATGTAAGTACTTGCTATTATTTGTATTAATTTATAATAAATTTTCTAATGTTTTTTCTTTTCAGGTATTGGCCGTCTATATATATGTAAGTATATGCTATTATTTGTATTAATTTATAATAATTTTCTAATCATTTTCTTTTCAGGTATTGGCTGTCCGTATATGTATATGTAAGAATTGGTTTTATTTGTATTAATTTATAATAATTTTCTAATGTATTTTCTTTTCAGGTATTGGCTGTCCGTATATATGTTAGTATTTGCTATTATTTGTATTAATTTATAATGATTTTCTAATCTATTTTCTTTTCAGGTATTGGCTGTCCATATATATGTAAGTATTTGCTATTATTTGTATTAATTTATAATAAATTTTCTAATGTATTTTCTTTTCAGGTATTGGCTGTCCGTATATATGTAAGTATTTGCTATTATTTGTATTAATTTTTAATAATTTTCTAATGTATTTTCTTTCCAGGTATTGGCTGTCCATATATATGTAAGTATTTGTAGTTATTTATGTATTATTAAAATTTAATTGCTCTTTTTTAATTTCAAAGTTGTCAGTCAAACCACTGGTATGCATTTACTTAAATTATGAGAGATACTTAATGTTTTCTCCTCGTCAGGTTGCTGCTGTTACTGCAGATGCTGCTTTTGCTGTTGCTTCTGCTGCTGCTGCTGATGCTGATGCTGCTGCTGCTGCTGCTGCTGCTGCTTGGCCACAGTGGTGGCCTGTGTAATGGCCAATTTTGACCATGAGCTGCTGGCCTATGTGCACAATGCTGTGCTCATTTGTCGTCGCTTGATCCGGGCTCACTGCGATCCGTGAGGGACCACAGGAGCCATTGAATGGTATGGGCATCATCTTGCCCATATGGATTCGGCAGGATTCAGAGGTGCACCATAAATGAGGATGCATAGTGGCAGCCAAGTGTTCCAGTCCCCCGCCGCTGTCAGAGCCAATTGATGACTCTCACAAACGTTTGTGTGATGTCATTGTGATGATCCGCCCAAGGAGGGAAGGGGCCAGTTTGCATTGGCCACATCATGTTGGCCAGATCGAATTGGCCAAATTCTGCATTCTGGCTAGCTGTCCATTTAGTGTGGCCCGCCGCCGCTATGTATCGCCTGCAGCTTCTGTTGTTCGCCGCAAGGTTGCCATGTCACTGCAGTTGGTTGCCATACAACCAGTGTGGCAACGCCGTGACACTATATTTGTTTTGGTTTTATTTGTGGATTAATTGCTGGCTATCAATTATTATTTATCGCAGGCCAGTGTATCTGCGAAAATAATAAAATAAGTGGCATTAGTATAATATTAATATTATATTATACATGTAATAATTTAATATTGTTTTTTATTTGCAGGTGGAGTTGCCCAGGATACGTTGTGCTCAGCTGATGGATGCAGTCAAGATCGGAAAATTGGAGGTATGTCAACTGGATTGTGCGGAATCATTGGCTGGGTTCAGGCTGTGCTTTTTTGGAGGTCCCACGCTGCAGTCGTTGCCGTCGCGTCGTCACACCATAATCGCTGCCCGGGATTTGCATATGCTGCTCATTTCACAGGTAGGGGCGTGTGGGTACATATATTAATAGCGTTGCTTAATTTTGCATCCTCATCAGGTTGACGACGTTGAATGTGTCGTCGTCGTCTGCTGCTGCTGCTGCTGCTACTGCTGTATGACCACAAGGATGGGCTGTGTAGTGGCCAATTATGGCCAATAGCTGCTAGCCAGAGTCCATTGCCATTGTCAGATTGTCAGCTGATGATGATAATGGTGACCTGCCCAGTAGTGACCAGGTCGTATTGGCGCAGCCAGGGATCTGCGTGTGGTGCTCTATTGCAGGTCAGAGCGGTGTGTGTACCTGCAAAAGACTTGGAATATTTTAATTAATGAAAATGTACGTAATGATGATTTATTTCTAATTTTGCAGGTGAGCCGCCATCAGTCGCCGTCAGTGATGCTGTCAATGGTCCGCAATGGACCCACCAATATGCCGGTTAGTTTGTGGAACCTGTGGTTGTTCCGTAGTTGTGTCAATTTTCCTTTGTTTTGACTGTTTGAATTGTTTGTTTTTCATGTACGAAATCAATGTGACGACGTCATTTGAGCCAACTATGTATGGACTATGTATGGACTACGTATGGACTACGTTGGATTATTGATCTTGCTGTTGCTGTTCAGGTGAGTGTTGTTGTGTATGCATGTATTTATATATATTATTGTATATTTGTATATGTATATTTGGTATTTGTTATTCTGTATATTTTAAGTTGTTATGTTTAGTATTTATTTGCTTGATGTGTAGTTACTATGTTATTGGTTGCGTACACTCTCAATTGAGATGTCGTTTTGGCTGTGTGTTATTATTTGTATTATTGGCTCAACATGCTCCATTTGTTGTTGCTGTAGTTGTTGTTGTGAGCTTGGTGTTTGTTTTGTTGAGTTGCCACTGCCCAGCAGGATCTTTATTGTGTCCAGTATTGTGTCCATTTTATCACTCATTTGTGCAATGAGTTGTGAATGCTGTTGGACAGTTGCGCTCATATTGGCATTAGTATCATTTTTATTTTTTTTATTAGGCGGTGATGATTGGTGTTTTGTTTGCAGGCCTTCCTGATATGTTTTCAAGTGCCGGCTTGCAGGTCCAGAAATGGCTTGCGCTTTCGGCTTAGTTGCATGTACGTTATTGTAGTTGTTGTGTTTGTTGTTGTTTTTGGCCTCCTGGTTGTGGACTATCTTATTGTTGTTGCTTTTGCTATTGCTGCTGCTCCGTAGTGGCTGGGCTGGCTTTGACTGTATTATTGTTGTTGTTGTCTTTGTCTTTTGTGTATCACTCACATTGTGCATGAGTATATTGGCTACCTCATATCTAGCTTTATTGATTGACATTTTCTCTTGTTCCGCCTTTAGGACACGGCATCCCTTATAGCTGGCTATATGGGCACCATGGCAGTTGACGCATTTGGCTGGTGTGTTCCGTGCTTTAACACACTCGGATGTTGGATGTGGCTGTGCACATTTTAGGCAGGCAAATGGACGCCGACAATAGTTTTTGGTGTGGCCAAATGCCTGGCAACGGAAGCACTGCACCGGATCGATTGACTTGCGCATTAGCTCCACCGCTACGCACTGGCTGCCCATCCTTTCAAGCTTGAGGATTTCTTCGTTTGTTCCATCATGTGTTGGCTGCAGCTCAACTGCAAACAGGTTCATCGGCTTGCCACTGAACCGATGTTTGATGACCCGTATGTATCGAGGAGTGTAGCCCATGCCAGTTAGTTGGATCCATTCTCTTTCCGTAGTGGGATGGAGATTTTTAATAACAACAGGATAGCCGCGTTCCCTGCGCATTTGGTGCGTATGCATCTCCACATGATTATTGTGCAGTTCGTTTGTAATCTTTTCATATGTTTCCATATCATCAGATTGCAAACGAACTGTTCCATTTTGCATGCATTTGGTGTTGTACTTGTTGGGAACTCCCTAATGGCATTCAATCGATCCAGTATCGGTTGAATTTTATTTATTTTAGGCAGGAATAGCGTTGGCACTTTTGTGCTCTTGAGCAAGTTCCATTTGGTGTTTCTCTTCTCCTGTTGTGCCAGGTCATTGCGCAATGCCTTTTGGCTGAGCAGATATTCTTCCAGCTCATTGCTGTTGCTGTTGCGCTTTCGCTTATTTGCTTCGGTGATGATATTGTTGGTACTGCTGCTGTTGTTGTGGTTGTTGATGTTAATGTTAGTAGTTAAAGCATGGCTATTTTTATTGTTGTTGTTGCCACTTTTTTTCTTATTGTAGTTGTGCCCGGTGTCGGACACAACCCAAGATTTATTTAACTTGATCTTATAGCTTAGTTTACAGTGTTTATACTTAATTGGCTAGATTAACAAACAAACAAAACTATAGCTAAAGTATGTGTGTGCAGCTTCAGCGCATGATGCTTGGTGTGCGCCTTGAGCCAGCAGGTAAGGATGAGGAGTGCAGTGAGGTCGTCTAGGTTGTAGAAGCAAGGTTGCAAGGTTGTATCAGCCGTATGTTGTCAATGGTGTGCAGATAGGTAGTGCTGGGTGCTGAAGTAGATGAATGGGTTGAGCGAAACGGGTAGCGGTTGGTGGCGGGTAGCGGGAATTTTGATGATGGTGAGCAGAGGCGATGAAATGGTATGACGTTTCAGGCAGGAAGATGATCTCGTTCTTGATGATGATGTTGACGATGACGATGACAATTAGAATTCCCTGTCGGGCGGCTTGCGTGACCGTAATTCTGTAGGCCATGTGCATTGAAGGCGGCGATTTGTATTCTTGTAAAGTGGCTTTATCAGTTTGTTCGTGTGTATGTCAAGTCTGTCCCAGTATTTAATAGAGTTCGTATTGATTGTGCTAAAAACAGAAGAAACCTTCATATCTGTGTGTAGTGTCTTGTTGCTAACATAGAACGTGCTAGGATTGACTATCAGTCGAAGTGCTTTGGACTGCATTACTTGAATCTTTCTTATATGAATATCGGATGCACAGCCATACAACTCAATACCATACTGCCAACAGGGAGCTATAATTTGCTTATAAATAAGCAGTTTGTTGGATAAGGAGAGGCGGGATCGAGGATTAAGGAGCCAATGGTACTTTTTCAATTTACTGTCTATTGAACGCTGGGTAATGTGTATGTGGTGGGACCAAAGGAGTTTTCTATCAAGGTATAAGCCTAGATATTTAACACTGCTAGATGGAGGTACTTTAATGCTATGATGTGTGACGTCTGGCCAGACAATTCTATTTTGAAGTGAGAATATCACGTGTGTTGATTTCTTTTCATTTACTTTAATGTTCCAAGTCTTGGCCCAGTCTTCAAATGCGTCTAGATGTTTTTGCATACTATTTGTGATATACGGAATCTGTCCGCTTATGCAAAAAGCAGTGTCATCTGCGTATGTAGCTGTTAATGTTTTGCTGTATGCGTTTTTAATTGTGTCAAATGTGGACGGCATGTCATAAGTGTAGATATTATAAAGCAATGGGGCCAAAACACTACCCTGAGGAACACCAGCCAATATAGGTCTTTTTCTTGAAAATATGCCCCTGTCTTTTACAACAAACGAACGGTTGGATAAAAATGATTTTATTAAATGAAAGAGAGGATCTGAAATGTGACAGCTGAGTTTGTATAACAAGCCTTCGTGCCAAACGCGATCGAATGCTTGAGCGATGTCAATAAAAACTGCTGAAGTACTATTGCCGGATTCAAATTCTGTGTTAATATGATGCATTATTCTATGGATCTGTTGGATTGTACTATGTCCCTCTCGGAAACCGAATTGATGTTCAGGTAAGTAGGTTATATATGGGGATTCTGCGACAGTTTTTTGGTTTACCGGAAATGGAAAACCGCGATAATCTAGTGTAGTGTGTGAAAAAAGTCGTGAAAGATAAGAAATGGGATGTGGTTTTGGTGGTTATAGAATGTGTTTAGTGTATTTTTGTGGTTTAAGAAAGATGTTTTGGTGTTTTTGTTGGTGTTTAGATAGTGTGTTGTGAGATGGGGGGCGGGTGTAAGTATGTGTGTGTAAGTTTAAGTTCAAGAGATTGTTGGACTATGGTGCTGTGTGCAAGTTTAAGTTCAAGATTGTGCGGCGCAAGTGTGGGACTGGGGTGACCGGAAGTTAGTGGGTCGCGAGTTGAGATTGCGCGCTTGGGTTGTGGGGCGCAAGATTGTGCGGCGCAAGTGTGTGTTAGTTCACACAGTGTATAACAGAGAAGTGTGCCAAGTCGAGATTGCGCGCTTGGCTTGTGGGGCGCAAGATTGTGCGCTTGTGATGTATGTTTGTGGGAGAGCGCAAGATTGTGCGGCGCTTTACGTTCCCACATTGATAGCTGGCTGTAAGCAGTGAAACAAAGAAACAAAGATTATCCATATATTTTGAAATATTTGTTGTGCTATATAAGGCCCGACATAATATAGTTAAATTAATTAGTTTCTTGCAAACAAGTAACGCGTGAAGATGTCAAGCAACAAATCGATATTATCGAGGAAGTTCAAGGAGATGGTGATCCGGGCTTACGGTATCGAGGATCTCGATACAAACCGTTTATACAAAATCCTCGACTTCCGTCGCTTTACATCGTCGTCAGGATTCTCTAGAGTCCTTGAGCTTAAGCTCGAGGACGGGGAGGGAGAATTCAAATTCTATGTCCCCGCGGAATATCACTCCTTCACGGACGACCAATTTAAGATGGCTATTGAGGAGGAAATGCTGATCACCAAACAGGAGCACATTGATGGAAGTTTCTATCTCCTGTTGCGAGGGGAGAGACGTGAATTTTATAGAGACCCTCGTTTCGACCGCCTGCATGGAATCTATGCACCCATCGAGGACATCGAAGATATGGAGGACTAATGATGTAAAATTGTTAACCACAAAAAGAAAAAAAGAAAAATAAATAAATAAAATTTTTATTTTCTTAAATCAACTCTTATTGTTTTTATTTGTTAGGAATATTTTTTCTTTCAGAAAAATAAAAATAAATAAATAAAATTTCAATTTTTTTAAATCAACTCTTATTGTTTTTATTTGTTAGGAATATTTTTCTTTCAGATATTAAACAAAAATAAATAAATAAAATTTTTATTTTTTTAAATCAACTCTTATTGTTTTTATTTGTTAGGAATATTTTTCTTTCAGATATTAAACAAAAATAAATATAATTTTATTTCAGATATTAAAGGGTTTTGTTGATCATTCGTTCACTCAAATTGTGATAATGCTGCATTATATTTAGTGTGGCTTGAATGGTTCGTTCAATGTGATAATAAATGCCGTGGAGTTGTTCGCTACTAAGTTTTTCATTATTCTTTGTTATCACCGACGAATATCGTTGTTGTTGTTGTTGTTGTTGTTGTTGTTGTTGTCTACATGACGTTGTTAAAATCAATGAAATATTTCTCAGCAT
>JAWNND010000140.1:0-60300 GCA_035043265.1 Drosophila testacea | reverse complement strand
ATGTTTTTGATTTTGCGTGTGTTAGTCAATGTGATATCTTAGAAGCTATTTTAAAAATCAAATCAAATGCAGTCGGTCTGGATGATATAAACCCTAAGTTTATAAAATTGCTACTGCCCCAAATCTTGGGATATATAACCCACACAATCAACTGTGCCATAGCCACATTCACATACCCTGAGCAATGGAAAATAGGCAAAATAATCCCGGTACCCAAATCAAACGGAGAATTTAGACCGATATCAATTCTGCCATTTTTTTCAAAAATGTTTGAACAACTTATTGCAGCTCAGATAAATAATTTCTTTATTCAAAATAAATATTTAAGCAATAAGCAATCAAGTTTTAGAAAGAGTAGGAGCTGTACTACAAGTATCATAAAAGTTGTAAAAGATATCAAACGAAACTTAGACAATAGCCATGTAACGTTCTTAACACTTCTTGACTTTAGTAAGGCGTTTGACACGGTGAACCACGAAATTCTTAGAGTTTTATATAATTTCTCTGAGACAGCTTTAAGACTTATGCACTCGTACCTGAACAACAGACAGCAAGCAGTTGTTGTAAACTCGGTAAAGTCGAACTATGTCTCAGTAAAGCGAGGAATCCCTCAGGGATCAGTTCTAGGACCCTTACTGTTTTCCATTTATATTAATGATTTACCAACTATGCTGTCCAATTGTGATGTCCATATGTATGCAGATGATGTCCAACTATATGTTAGTCGTCCATTGTCTCAAATATCTGATTGTGTTAATTTATGTAACAACGAGCTATTGCATGTCTATGAGTGGGCAAAGAATAATGGTCTTAGTTTAAATCCGTCGAAATGTAAATGTCTTGTTATTTATAAGAAATATTACCGAACAGAACACTTGACAAAGCTAACTATTGAAGGTAAAGAAATTGAGTATGTTTTAAGAGCGGAAAATTTGGGCATCACAATAAATATTACCCTGTCAAGGACTGACCAAGTCAATAAAGCTGTTGGAAAGACGTATGGGTTATTACGTAGATTGCCAACAACTCAGAAGTACCTTCCGACTAGAATTCGTCTTATGGTGGCTAAAGCTTGTGTAACGTCTGTATTGTTTTATGGTGTTAAAATATTTGGTAAATGTGACTCAGCTAGTCAACATAAATAAAATGTAGCGTTTAATAGTATAGCTCGTTATGTGTATAACCTAAGACGATATGATCATGTTACATGTTATGCAAAAAGAATTTTTGGTCTTAGTTTGAAGACATGGATGGAAGTTAAAGTTTTAACGCTCCTTCACAAAATTTTATTCACTAAACAACCTGACTATCTGTATGAATTGATACAATTATCGTCTTCCTTGCGCACCAACAATATAATTTCCATAAAATCAAAATTGTCTAGTTCTGATAAACAATTTTATCCTCATGCTGTTCGACTTTGGAACCTGTTACCACATAATTTAAAAGTTATCAGCAATGCACATAGGATCATAATTAAAATTAAGGAACATCTATTAAACACACATTAAAAATACATAATAAGGCCAAATAAAAAAAATCAATGTTTAGTAAAAATATAAAAAATTTTAAAAATGAAAATAATAAAATAGGGAAATAATAAATGTATTAGATTAATAATTAATATTAGATTAAGCAATTCAAATGTTCTCATTTTAATCATAACTAAGTCAATGTGACTAGCGCAATAATGTAAAAGTTGCAATATTGTAGCGTTAGGAATCAATAAAATTAAATTAAATTAAATTAAAATTAAAATTAAAATATTAAATTTTGGTGTTTTTCATAATTTTAATTTTTTAACAAAATGCTTCTAACAAACGCAAGATCGCAGAATATTTATTTATATACCAAAACGTTAGAAAATCAGTTCTTAATATAAAATAAATAAAGTCTTATTATATCATTGGTATTGCCACTGTAGATTAAAAACTGAAGACCGTCTAAAGACGGTCTTACTCGTTAGAGGGTTTATCTTTAGATCCATATATATCATAAAAAGCAAAATTTTGGGGACCATAAAAAACGATAAAAATTTTTGCACAGTGCAATTCTTCCAGAAGGGTATACCTAAGTAGACATCTTGTTGAAGGTCAGATATAATAAAGAATTCAAATTCTTTTGTTTGCTCCCGAAACGCGATGGGTATAAAAAGTTTCGCTGCTGAACAGGACTAGCTGTTGGCTGTTTTAATATGTCCTGAACATTTTCGTACTTTGGGGTGTTTAGCAAATATTTTGGATGCTTTACTGCCAAAACAGTTTATTGTAGCCCTAGAATTCAACAAAGCAACAAAATTATGGTTTTCAATGGTCAAATCAGTATATAATCGACAATCAGAGTTCAAGAAAACTGACGAGACAAGATTGTTTTGCACTTCCTTGACCTTGCGCCAAAAGTTTCTGAGTGGTGAGCTGAACCACCCTATCGGTATCAATAGTATCTATCTGATCTGTCTGAGTTTGTGTAACTATAGTATTCAAAATTTATTTAGCAAGGTGAGATTTTGAGTCTTCGTCTAGTGAGTCAGGCAACATTCTGCGACTCGTTTTGAAACCTGAATCGGCCTCTAATTTCTTGTTGGAGTTGGATTCGTCAAAGGAGTGCTGCTTTGCGCATCCGTCTTGCGATTTTCCGAAGTGCTGCATTTACAACATTTGGGACAGTAAGTATTTTAGTACCACATCCGAAACAGAAAACGCTCCTTGAAACTATTTTATCACAATTACAACTTACATATTTTTGCCGACGTATCTCTGAGATACTTTCTCCATTTAGTTCCTCGTTGTCACTCAGAATCTCAGAGACGTTGTGCCTGCCAGTTTTTGATCTGAATGTAAGGTTATTGTTATCGCGGAAAAAATTCTCATGCTTTCTAACTTCTTCTCTTAGCTCGCATCTATTGTATATTTATACCCTTGCAGAGGGTATTATAATTTTGTCACGAAATGTGTAACGCATTGAAGGAAGCTTCACAGACCCCATAAAGTATATATATTCTTGATCAGGGCGACGAGCTGAGTCGATATAGCCATGTCCGTCTGTCCGTCTGTCCGTCTGTCCGTCTGTCTGTCTGTCCGTCTGTTTCTATGCAAACTAGTCTCTCAGTTTTGAAGCTATCTTGATGAAACTTGGTACAGGTCCGTCTTTTTGCTGCACGCAGTACATATGTCGGAACCGGCCGGATCGGATAACTATATCATATAGCTGCCATAGGAACGATCGGTTGGAAATAAACATTTAGTATGAAAAACTTTTTTGTTTCTCAAGATATCTCAACCAAACTCACAGATTGTGTGTTTGGTATAGTTTCATACATCCTTAACGAATCTGGTTTAAATCGGACAACTATATCATATAGCTGCCATAGGAACGATCGGTTGGAAATAAACATTTAGTATGAAAAACTTTTTTGTTTCTTAAGATATCTCAACCAAATATACATTTTGTATGCTTGATTAAGTTCTAAACAAGCTGACCAAATTTGGTCAAAATCGGACTACTATATCATATAGCTGCCATAGGAACGATCGGCTCGAAAACAACATTTAGTATGAAAAACTTTTTTGTTTCCAAAAATATCTCAACCAAATATACACATTGTGTGTTTGAATAAGTTTTAAACAGGCTGGCCAAATTTCGTTTAAATCGGACTACTATATCATATAGCTGCCATAGGAACGATCGGTTAAAAATCAACATTTAACAAATTTTGTAAGAAATCTGTCGGCTTACACAGGGCACTGCAAGGGTATCCAAACTTTGACGTGCCAAAGTTAGCTTGCGCTATATTTTTAAATGCACAAGGTCATAGCAAAGAGCACGGTTAGCATTACGCTTTATTATATCTATCAGCTTAGGCTCGCTAGCTTCGTGAGATAGCGGCTTGGAAATCGTCAAAAGATACGTTGTATTTTTTTCTTATGGGAATTCCAAAACGAATCACTAGCTTTGCCCCAACTGATAGCAACTGATAGTCACCCGCCAGATTTAGTTAATAGTTAAAGATCAAATTCGATATAAGAATTCTTTCGATCCGTCAAACTTTATACGCCAGCTCTGTAGGACATTTGCTATAGAGCTGAAAAATATCGATATTTCGGGGTTTCGAGGTTTTTGGTCATTGAGCAAGTAACAAGAAGAGATGAAACGACGGCTGTTAAATAACAGAGGCCGTGGAGTTTGGCGTGAACAAGTGGGTATAGACAGAATCTAACAGAATAATGTTAAAAGCCTGTGACGCGCCAAGCTTTGCGGCTCTTTGTTTTGGTTCCTTGTTTTGCTTTGTGTGTACCTACAAAACGTATGATGAAAAGTTGCCACAGTTCATATTATGTTGTTGTTGTTACAAATCTGAATTTTGTCTATTTCAAAGTTGATTCGAAGCAATGCCCTCAGCCTGCGCTTACCCTACGCTATCCGGTGTGATATGCGCGAGTAAAATGAAATGACATAATAATAAGTAAATGCGTGTGTTCACGTCAAAAGAAGAAGGTGTCATCGCAGCATAATATTTGCTGCGTTCGCTCTGCTTTAAGCGAGGCTTGGTATTAGCGCACTTTGTGCAATTCGTGCTATTACATTACGGCAATCAACCCCTCAAGAACGTTTCTTTTCAAGTTCTATAGATACATATATGTATATCTAAACCGAAACCAAAACGTGTGTTTCAATTTACTACATCTCAACGTTGGATTATTTGCTGCCTTGCGATCCTCCACTACATCATTTGGTCCTTCGAGCCGGATCTTTACAGTTAATCCTGTTCGCCCCAGCAAGCTATAGGATAAGCAAGATAAGTAATTAGTCCAATTTACGAACAACAAATATTACATACCGCCATTTTGTCGTCCGCCATATTTTTTCCAACTAGAGAAAAAATATTTTTTTCTAAGTTTCCAATCCGATTTAATCCTAATTGCTGCAAAGGTATTCCTAATAAAAAAAGAAAACTATTAAGATTCATTTAACATACAAGTGCAGCAACTATTCAACATACTGTTCATATGTATGTATGTATGCATGCATGTATGTAAGCTGTACTTACCTTTTTTCAAGTACACTTATGTATATATAATTACATTCCTCCTTCGTTGACTCCTAGTGGTAATTTATTATATCTTTGTTGCTAAATTCGAAGTGCGACTCCAATGCAAGTCACAACGTACAAACATACATACATACATACGTACATAGCCTGCAGCGTATATATTTTTATATTTTTATATATTCTTATATAGTTTATATATACATTCTGTTGTATATATCCTTATATCTTTAAAGTAAAAAACTAGATACACGCTTTGCACAATTGAAAGAGCAGATTTATAATCCACATTAATTGGATCGAGCAGTCTGGCACATCTAGCCAAGACTGCCACGGGGGTGACCCACCAGGCCCCCTTAGCAGCGGATTCTACTGGTGTGGTCCATGAAGGAGCCAAGGAGCCTCTGGCTTTTGCTAAATCAAGCAAAATGCTCAGGTCGCCTATAAACAACGAGAATGTACCGCAGTCGGCGCCCCCCAAATTGGCAGATAACGTCTTTCTGTTTGGGGCAACAAGCGAGCTAGATACTCCGAAGAGAAGCAGGGATCAGGAGATCTCGGAGGACCACCCGCGCATCACGCCTCCTAAGAAACCCAAATTGCCAAAACGCCCAGCGAACTCATGAGTGAACTCGGAGTCCTAGTCAGCGAGATTCTTTTTCAAATAGATGAAAAGAAACCAGCGGTGCGGCATGTTAACCGTTTCATGAAGAGTAGGATGAAGCGGATAAGCGCGATTCATGCAGAAGTCAGCGATTATCTGTTAAAGGAGCCGAGCAAAGAAGCGCCCATATCTGGATGCCCAAGATGTGAAAAGCTGTCCAAACGAGAAGGACAAATCATACGCGACGGTGGTCAAAGGATCAAACAGCCAAAGTGCCAACACTGATGCTGTACATTCCAATAACCAGCAGGAAACGTTTGAAGGGGACAAGGAGCTTTCAAGTGGAGAGTCCCACTTAGTTGACCCTGCTAGATCTGGCGCATCCGAATGGCAGACTGCTGGCAAACGAGCAAAGCAGCTTCCATTACGCAGTAACCGCCCCGATGCAGTAATGATACGATGTAAGGACAAGGGAGATTACGCGGAAATACTTAAAGCCGTCCAGGCCGATGAGCTGCTGCTGCAGTTTAAGGAGAATGTTTCCGGTATACGCCGCACAGCCGCTGGTGAAGTTCTGCTCAACATGTCCAAGTCAGCCGACGAAAACACCGCCAAGCTGCAGAAGGCTATCCAAGGCGTCCTAGGAGACAAAGCGGAGGTGAAAGCCCTAGAAGACAAAGTCACGTTGGAAATCCGGGACATAATAGAAGGATCTACCTGCGAGGACATCTCAGTAGCAATTTCCCGTACGGTGGACAAGGCTCTGCCACACGATGTGGTTCTTAAACTGCGTCAAGGATATAGTGGTACGCTGATTGCCACTGCAGTACTTTCGAAGGAGATAGCAGATCAACTCCTCAAGTTGGGGAAAATCAGAATTGGCTGGGCGATCTGTCGACTGCGGCATAAGGATGTGCCGAGGAGATGTTTCAGGTGCCTTAATTTCGGCCATATTGCGGTAAGGTGTAGGAGCAAATTCGATGCCTCAAAGCTCTGCTTTAATTGTGGGGGAGCCGACCACACAGCGAAAGCATGCACCTCCCAGCCGGCATGCATTCTGTGCACAAGCGCAGGAGAAGCTGACAATTCACACCCGAGCGGCAGCTTTAAATGCCCAGCGTTCAAAGAAGCGGTGCGCAAACTAAAAGTATGAATTTTGTACAAATTAATCTCAACCACTGTAGAGCGGCACAGGACCTACTACAGCAAACGATGGTCGAACACAACATTGATATAGCCTTCATAAGTGAACCGCTAAATATTTTTAAAAATCACAGCTTTGTCAGCAACACGGCCAGAAACTCTGCTATTTTGACATGCTCTAAGGACCCATTTTTTCTGGACTACACACGCTCAGGGTTAGGTTTTGTCAGAGCCTACACGAAAGGAATATGGATGTTTAGCTGCTATATGCCGCCCAGCTGGAGTCTGGCAGAATTTGGAGGAGCAATAGACGAGCTCGTGGAGGATGTCCGAGAACACACGCCATGTATCATAGCAGGCGACTTTAATGCTTGGGCCGACGAGTGGCAGTCGCAATTCACGAATGCTAGGGGTAGACTACTGTTGGAAGCGTTTGGAGCGCTGAATCTCGTACTCCTAAACGAAGGCACGGCGCTAACATTTAGCAGAGGAAGCTCGGGATCTATCGTGGATCTGACTTTCGCCTCGCCGCAGTTAGCCAGGCTGATGAAGTGGCATGTCAGCGAACTATATACTGCTAGCGACCATATGGCCATTTTGTTCACGGTGGAGAAGCAAGTGCATACAAACCCTGCGAGGGCGTCAGCACGATTTAGACCAAAAACGTTGTCTACAACCAGATTCTTCGAGGAACTTGCTGACATGAGCATTAGCGGAAATGGAGCGAGAATGGCGGAACTGGCTATGCGAGCGTTAACCAGAGCGTGTGAGGCGAGCATGTCGCGCGGCAGCAGCTCACGCAGACACAAAGCAGTCTATTGGTGGACCAGTGAGTTTGCGACTCTGCGAGCTGATTGCAATAGAGCTCGAAGGGCATACACACGAGCTGCCCGCAGCTCGCGGCCATGTGAGGATTTTCGTGCCGGCTTTCGGATGAAGCGCAGAATCTTTTGTAAGGCAATAAGGGACAGCAAAGCTCGGTGTTTCCGCATTCTTTGTGAGGAAGCGGACCTGGATCCCTGGGGCCAGGCATACAAGATAGTGATGAAGAAGATGAAAGGGTTCCACGGCTGCGCCCCGACTGAAAGAGCTAAACTCGAGAGCATTATTTCGTCCTTATTCCCGTCCCACCCGGTGAGTGATTTTCGGCCTGACTTTTTTCTGCAGGACAATCGGTCGCCAGTGCAGATTTCTTCAAACGAAGTTCTAGTGGCGGCAAAGGCCATTTCTATCGATAAGGCACCGGGTCTAGATGGCATACCGAACAGAGCGGTGAAGTTAGCGGTAGGATTGTTGCCTGAGGTCTTTGCGCAACTGTTCACAGCTTGTCTCAGTGAGGGAACCTTTCCACAATGTTGGAAATTCCAGAAGCTCTTGTTGATTCCTAAACCAGGAAAACCACCTGAAGACCCGTCAGCGTTCAGACCAATATGTTTACTGGACTCAGTTGGGAAGCTGTTTGAAAGGATCATATGCAATAGACTTACAGTGGCGATCGAAAGTAGAGGAGGCCTCTCCGAAAAGCAATTCGGCTTCCGCAAGGCACGGTCCACCGTCGACGCTATCTCCCTGGTAACCAAGACAGCGCAAGATGCAATCAAGGGCACCAGATGGAAAGGAGGAACAAAAAGCTATTGTCTAGTGGTAACACTCGACATCAAAAACGCCTTCAACTCCGCTAAATGGGCCAACATTATCAGCGCGCTCTGTAATCTGGAGATACCCCAGTACCTGATCCGGATTATAGATAACTACCTTAGCGACCGCACACTAGTGTTTGAGACGGATGCAGGCACGAGGTCGTACAATATAACCGCAGGAGTTCCTCAGGGATCGATTCTGGGTCCGACCCTGTGGAATCTAATGTATGACGGAATTCTTCGGCTAGATCTCCGCAACAACGTGCAAATTGTTGGCTTTGCTGACGATATCGCTATTGTCGTAGTAGCCAAGCACCTGCAGGAAGCTGAACACCTAGGAGAGGATTCAATAAGCAGAGTTAAAAACTGGCTGGATGAGGTAGGCCTGGAGTTGGCAGAGCAGAAAACAGAGGCCGTATTAATAAGTAGCAGGAAAAAGGTGGAGTAAGCTACACTTAGACTCAATGGTACAACAGTCGTGTCAAAGAAGGCGATCCGTTACCTTGGTGTCCATATAGACACGCGTCTATCATTCAAGGAGCACCTGCTAGACACCCAAAGGAAGGCGGCTATTGTTGTTCAGAGACTTTCGAGATTGATGTCTAACCACGGCGGACCGAGGTACAGTTGCAGGCGGCTGCTCAGCAGCGTGTTGAAATCTACGATTTTGTACGCAGCCCCTGTTTGGGCTAAAGCGATCAACACGCTCACAAACATGAAGGGTGTCGAGTCGTCCTATAGGCTGTCGGCGATCAGAGTCTGCTGCGCATTTCGCACAGTTTTAGCGGAGGCTGCTCTATTAATGGCTGGAATGATTCCTCTCAAGATATTGGTCGCAGAATCCAGCGATATCTACAAGGCCAAGAAGTCCGATGACGACCACAGGACAGCGTCACAAGTAAAAACAGATACGCGCAAAGTCAGCATTGGGAAATGGCAACAAAGCTGGGAAAGTGCAGCAGCAGGGCGCTGGACAGCGCGACTTATCCCCAAGGTGGAGCCCTGGATCAACAGGAAGCATGGCGAGCTCACTTTCCATCTCTCGCAAATCCTGAGCGGGCATGGATGTTTCAGATTCTACCTGCATAGATTTGGACATGACGCGAGTCCATTATGCCCCTTGTGCATGGTAGTGGAAGATGCGGAACACATCCTAACGGCGTGTCCCCGGTTCGAGAACGAGAGGCGTTGTGTAGAAGCAACCATTGGAGATTGCGTGGAGGTGAGCTCAATCACAGCTCATATGCTTCTGGCCAGGCAACTGGTCATCGTCGGCAAATCGGTGATGGAGAAGGCTAAGGATCCTGGAAAGACGCAGATGCAAAGAAATCCAAAGGAGAGGCGTATAAGCCATTAGCCGGCACTGTGAAGCATTACCCCTCGACAGTCCCGCAGTTCCGGCTCAGGAAGATGTAACCATTGCTAACTCCCTCTTTACCTTCTTCTATCTATTTTTTATACATACTCCATATATTTTTCCTTCTTTTAAATAAATATCGAATTAAAAAAACATAGCCAGCAGCATTGGCAACCACATATGCTTGTATGTATGTACATTAGGCCGGAGCGAAAATCACTTCTTTTTTATTTTCAATCTCTTGGGTGCGGAATCGTTGACCCGCTATAAAATATTAATGTATGCAAAAAATCGGGGATATTACGATAAGGGGTGCGACAAGATCTGACGACGGATTTTGGTAGAACACGTCGAAATAAGACGAAAAAATTAAATACAATTTTTTGATTATCCGCTCGGTTTTTAAGATAACATTAACAATAACACCAACAACAAAAAACAACAACAACTGTAAATTTATTCGATTACAATATATAAATTAGCAAGAAATGTAATAAAATAAAATGGTTTGAATATCGGCGCCAAGCGATGAAGAGAAACGAACACTTTACAACACTGCTCTAGGCAATACAGTGCAAAAAACGGCTGGCACGCTGAGCTATTTGTATAGAATCGGTAAACTTATCGGTCTCAATATCTCGAGAACCGGAAAATCAAAAAATTGTATATAATTTTTTCGTCTTATTTCGACGTGTTCTACCGGAATCCGTCGTCAGATCTTGTCGCACTTTTATCGTAATCTTGCCCGTGTCGCCTTGCAAAAATCATTTTTTCGATGAAAGCAATCATAAAAGTAATTGATGAATCCGGTAGACACTTCTCCACAGACTAAGAATTCAAAATGATTTCTACAGCCTCTTAAATTTGACCTATTTTTGAGGTCTTGCACATATGTTAAAATTTTTACCAAAACTACCTTCTTTGAAACTGAATTGTAGACAAATTATGCAACCGATGTAAACATTTTTCATGTCATCTGACATTTTTATTTAAATGCAATACAATTTCAGTTCTTCGCTCATTTGCTTTTCATACCAGAAAAGTCTCAAAAGTACACAAACATGAGGCTATTTTTAAACTTTGGTAGAATAGAACTTGCAAGCTTGTGTGAGTTAACCTTAACATAACGTTAAATTAAGAACATAAATCTGTTAATCTGTGTTATACATAGTCATGTAATTAATTAACATAAAAATTTGAACGACACTTACCACTCACATATGGTTACTCCTTCACTTAATATTTTAGCTGCGAACGCATAAGAAATGCAATTCCGACATTAAGGGCCGTTTTCTCATCTTGCCGATAATCTTAAAGATAGTAACATAGAAAGAAGATATACCTACCGATAAGAGAATAAAATCTTAAGCTTATCTTCCCTTTAAGGTTAACGGCAAGATGAGAAAACGGTCCTAAATGAAATCCTACAATTAAACTTAAAGTTAAAAGTACCTGCTTGTCTCTCGAAGCCTCCACTACAATCATTGGTTCTACAAGCCGAATTTCATCAACTCGCGCCAGCAATTTCCTTCGTATTCATATATATGTATATGAGAATTTGATTGGTATATATAAAAAAGTATTGTTTTTTACCTAGATAGAAAAGGGATCTATATAACGGCTTACATTTAATGTTGACTAACATACCGCAAGCCGCTTTTTTAGTGAGCAGTATTTTCAAATATAATTTAGAAGAGTTAATTAGAGCTATGTCATTAAAAAACTCAACATGTGCGTAGCTTTTCAATAGAAGTGATAACGATAAGCAATTTGCGTTGAAAATTTAAAAAGAATTAAATGTTTCAATAGAAAATGCTAAATTCAAATCCATCCTAAAAAGAAACTAATACGGTACACATGATTTTGGATTATGGCAAAGATTTAATTGAGTATCAGTGTTTACCCATTGGAGAGCTGTCTGAAGAAGCTGAGCAATACAAAAACAAGGACTATAAAAAGTTTAGATACGCAAATACTTGCAAGATTTTTCGGATTAGACAGATTGAAGACCCCTCTAATATGCTGGCAGCCATGTGAGACATGTGAGATCGCAAAAGGATTTGGATGAAAGAAATTTAAGTATGTTAAGTTTATTGGAAATTCGTCACAATGTTAATAAATATTTTGAAGAAAATCAAAAACAAAGAACTAAAAGCACAAAAAAATGTATTATTTTTTTAAGTCTAATTGTGTAAATGAAACTACTTTAGAAATATAAAACTGTAATTTTTAAGGTTTATTTATATACTATGACCAAATTTGATGTAAATCTACTACTATATCATATAGCTGCCATAGGAATGATGGGCTGGAAATTAACATTAAGTATGAACAACTTTCTTGATTCTAAAGATATCTTAAATAAACTCACACATTGTGTGTTTTGTGTAGTTTTAAACAGCCTGACCAAATCGGACTTCTATAACATATAGCTGACATTTGAACTATCGGATCGAAAATATTATCTGACAAATTTGGTAAGAAATCTTGCGGCTTATACAGGGCTGTGCAAACTTTTGGCTTGCCAAAGTTAGGTTGCGCTATATTTTTAATTTATTTATTTACATTGATTAGCTTCACAAATTTACAAAGAAAACAAATTTATAATTTATCCGACAATTTATCAATATTTTCCGATGCCTACTTATTTAGCGGTCTTTTTATCGGTCTTGAGTCCGGTGTAAGCAACTTTTGCCGTAAGTAACGGTTTTTTGCTTACGGGCGGCAGTAAAACTTTGAGTGTGTTACTTCACTAATTGCTAAATTGGAGGCGTTTGGCCAACATTTTATTTTTGATCCTGACTCAGAATGATTCTCTGCAAAAAAGCATAGTATGTTCTGGTTGGAATGAATGTGCCAGAATAATACAAGATTTTTCCACCAAAATTAGAATTTAGTTAAAAACAAACTTACTTTTTGGCCCTCATTATAACTTATAATTATGGGAAAAATAGTCTTGACTGATCACAGTGACCACAACAACCAATTGAAAAGCTAAACTTTGTCAGCTGATGCTCGTTGTCCGATAAAGCTTTGCATAAATTTCTAATGTGCTTTCTAATTTCTTTTGTGCTTGATTTTAACATTTGATTAAATCGAAATTGACTGTTAATAGCTCATTGACCTCAAAAATCTTTCTTTTTTCATTTAAGTCCCAGCAGTGTAAGCACTGTCCGTCGGTGCTTCTGTGCGTTCAGTCTAGGAACGACTTATCAAGTTTTTATACCCTGTGGGGGTTTATTAAGTTTGTTTAAAAAGTAAAGGTGTGAAACACGCAGAAGAAGGCGTGGCAGACCCTATATAGTATTTATATTCTGGATCAGAAGCCGAGTCGATATAGCCTTGTCCGTCGTCCCGTCTGCTCGAAGAAATCGATCTCAGAGAAGACTACTTATATTTGCAGGCAGATCTAGCTTATCTTAAATTTTGAATGCTACATTCCCTTCGCCCACAAATCGAATATAATGATATAACAAGAGCCATTTTAAAGCTATTTACTTGATACTTGACACGTATGAAAATTAGGAGGGTCCGGACCGATCCGAGCCATAACTCTGCCATTTATTTAGCTGAAGATAAATAATAACTAGGTTGCTAAACCACCGTGAAAAAACTATAAAGTATATATATATATATATAAAGTCATTTATTTAAAACAGTGACGCTATTGTTTTGTGCGTACGTGTATATGTATTCTATTGTACTTGTACTTACTCTTCTATTGCTATTGCTGTCTCCTTCCTTGCCATTGCACAAATGTTCTTTCGCTACCGACTTTGCAGACTTGTGACCGACAAGAAGAAAAAAAGCTCAAAAAAAGAAAAAATATTTCAGCACGCGCGACTTGACGCCAAAACACTATAGATAAAGGATTAATGGAACCTATGCGTTGTTGTTTTTGTTTTTAGTTTTCGACTCGCTACACTTTGTGTGTTGTCTGGTAAGTTGTAGCACTAACCAATGAATACATAGATGTGTCAAACATATAATATTTTCGTACTACGCTATCCTAAAAAGGCTCGGAAAGTTTTTACGAAGCTTGTAGATCCCAGCCGAGCGCTCAATGAGTGCTGCCGAGATATTCTAGAGAGAGAAAGCATCTAGCCGCAAGTTAAGTTCAGTATCGAATCGACAATCACCCTAACGGACGTCTGCGCAACTTTAATTTTATATTTCTTGCAGACAGACATATGTGCGCATGATTAGGGTTGGGTTTTTATGAGAACTAACTACAGCGCGTGGCGCAGATCAGTAAGGTTAATTTTCAAGAATCGAGGATGCACATTGGGGGCATTCAGTAGGTAATTATGATCACCAACCATGATACCTGATTACTACTTTTTACATTCAGCAGGAAATTTTCGACAATCAGAAACGTCAAATTTTGATATCGGTATTACATAAAATGTAGCGTACAAATCAAGGCTGCAAACCTCAAAACTTTTTGGGGAGGTTCGGTTCGGTGGTTCGAACCATAAAGTAAGATTAAGTCTCGGTTCGGACCGGTTTAAGGAGTCCCTGAACCCTAGGTTCGGGCTCGAACCTTGGTTCAATGTTATACATCTTTCTTACTTTTATTATTGCTTACATTTTACTTAATGTATATTTTATAATCTCGTTTTATATCAAATTCTAAAATTTAATAGTGTAAAGTCAAATCATTTATGCACAGAATTGGTCAAAAGAAATTTGAATACAACGATAACAAGCTCTTGAAGTTTTGGTGAAAATTGATCGAATTCTCTTAAAACAACGTTTAGAAAAAGCCCGCCAAAACCCACAAGAAAAAGAATTTTGGATAAAAATTTTTGCCAAACGCCACAAATTTTAAAGTCCAAGCCGAACCTTTTTTTATGAAAGTGCTCCGGTTCGGGTTTGGGTTTGTTTCTAGAAAAATTTGAAGGGTTCGGTTTGGGGTCCGGTTCGGGTAGCCCAGAAAACCCGAACCGAACCGGTTCCTCGATGTTCAGTTCGGAACCGGTTTGCAGCCTTGGTACAAATAGTGTGATACCTGATAGAAGTTACTTATGCTTCTAAATTTTTCATGTACTTTTAAAAGACGTAGTGATGTAAATCCAAACTGAACATCGATTTAAAATCGGATTCTTAAAATGGTACCTTTAAAATTAATTTTTAAAAATCAATTATCAGTTTTAAATTAACTGTATCTTTAATATGAGTTCAGATGACGTTTTGTCAATAGGTGCTTAAAGTTTACTTTGCTTTTATGGTAGCTTTCAGATTAGATATGCTTTGGCTACAAGATATTCGTCACTTATTTTTACAATATAAAAGTATGTTTTCGTATTCGAATACACAATAATAAGTATATATAATTATAAATATGTATTATAATTTATCATCACACTAGCAAGCTTATTTTGTAGATTAGAAATATTTAAATCAGCCCAAATATGGTAAGTACTATATGTCCCAATTTTGATGGTAATTTGATGGTATAATTTTAAATATTTGGTGATAGGAAGGAGTCCTCAGAATTATGATTTTTATATTAATAAAAATTTGGTGATAAGAAAGAGTATATATGTATGTATATATATATATATATATATATATATATATATTAATAATTTAGGAGCTATATTATAGCTCTGTGTGCATACACAATTTAGCAGCGTCATTTACTTCCGAAAAGTAGCAAAATTAGATTTAATTTATATTAATGTCATAATTTTTTTTCTACAATTTTAGATGGAATATGCACGAAAAAGACAACATATATCAACAATAGATACTACAAGCTGTAATCCTCGCAGAAGTGTTTTAGTAAATGAAGCCTCTAGAAACCACTTGGATATAGCTGATAGAACATTATGCGCGGGTCATAATATTGGATATTGTACTTTACGGAGCGGAAGAAATTCTCAAATCAAAAGACCGATTGGGACATTACCAATGGTGAGTGGTGGTTTGATAACACTAGTTTACAAATGAATTATCTGTGTCGTCTGTTTAGACCTAAATATTTTTCCTGTATAGATTTTGACCTCCTAAACATGAAAAAGTATCTTAAAAATTTTTCTATCGAGTAGTTTTTGAGATATTATTTTTTTAAATTTTTTCATAGGTTACTTAGCTTCTTTGAGTATAAATAGTAAACGCGATTACCGTTTTTAACATAACTAGGTTTCAACTAAAGATACTGAAAACTTTTTTATTCAAAGTTTTGAAATCAGCTCGATGTTTATAATGTTTGAGCCTCCTAAAATTGAAAAATTAAATTTTTTCGTGCGATACTTCAATATCGATATTCGTGCGATATACATGCAACACAAGTGCGATACACGTATATCGCACAAAGATATCCAATATCGATATTGAAGTATCGCTCGAAAAGCGATAAATATAAAATTTTAGGATGCGTTTTGCCACTAAAAGTCGTATTACTCAATAGTTAATTTACCGATTTCTATGAACGATGGCTTGTTTTACTCGGGAAAGTTCAAGCTTTATGTCTGCATCATTTTATTTTATTTTTATTTTTGCGTTAAATATACTTTATGATTTTTTGTTTGTACCCCTTTTTGTGTTTTTTTTTCCCAAAAAAATTGAATTTTTCAACTTTAAGAGGCTTAAACATTATAAAGATCGAGCTGATTTCAAAACTTTGAATGAAAAAGTTTTAGAAAATTTCATTACCTTAAGTTGAAACCTAATTTTGTTGAAAATTGTAATCGCGTTTACGATTTATACTCGAAGAAGCTGAGTCACCTACGAAAAAATGTAAAAAAATAATATCTCAAAAACTACTCCATAGAAAAATTTTTAAGATACTTTTTTTATGTTTAGGAGGTCAAAATCTATACGGGAAAAATACTTTGGGCTAAGTGGAAAAGTGGCTGTAAACTGGTGTAATAATTCAATACTGACCTTGAATTTTAGGTGGGAGTTCACCATCTATTAGCTACAATTAAGTTATTGACAAAAATTATAGACTCTTTGAAGGCATCAAAGCAAACTTACTGTTCTCAACCCATATTTTAAATAATATTAATATTATACACACAGCAAATTAGCAGAAACCCATAAGCCACTGTACCGTTTGGGTACTGAAATTACTTTAAGTCTGATAGCGTTCTTAAACGAAAATAGCTTGGGCTCGGTTATGATAGGTTCACATTGCCGCCACAGTATGCCACTGGCAATACGGCAAAACAACAACAATGTGTGCTGGTTAAATTGCACTGTCTGCAATACGGGCGCCGACGCCAACGTCAACACGAGCACAGAGGCTTATTAAAAGAATAAGCTAACCAGCTACAGACAGAGAAAATCTGTCCAGCAACTGGAGCAGAACTGAAACCCGAAATAATTTTTTAAATTAGATATAATTTGAATAAACTGATTATAACGATTGCACTTGGCTACGTCGAATTCACTTGTGGGATCTGCTGTGGAATCGAGACTACGTTCTTCTAGAAATCTGGAGTATATTATCTACAATGTATAGGGAATACAACATTTCGTTGTCATGGGACAACGAAATGAAATATTCTGTTATCATGGGCTAGCGAAAATATTTAACTTATATATATATTTTAGCATGGTAAGTCCTACATATAATTCGAGACTTTTTTATAGTACAAAACTATGATCGTACAAAAAACAGCAAAAAAAAAATGTTGTAAATGTACCGAAACCGTACCGGTACGAACGTTTCGGTTTTCGGTTATTTAAAAATAATTTATTTCGGTTCCGGTATTATCAAGTATTACATTTGAAACGGTTAACTTCGGTTAACGGCTCCGGTCCCGGTTTCATTTCCAATAAAAAAATATACAGTAAGCTACAGTGGAGCAAGCTCGACAGTAGGAGACCCAGTACTTTTTGAGTGCAAAGCGTTCACTATTGATTGTTCTTCAATAATGTGTACCAAACAATAGATGGCGCCACTACGAAGTTAATAAACACAGAGGTCGCTAGCGTCTCTTTTTCTTCCTTTTGCCTGTAACATTGTTAGTTGAATAACTTCCGTGTTTATCATCCGATTGGAATGAAATTTTCTGGACTGGTTTGGATCATAGTGTTTATTATATGTACCAACAATCAAGGCGCTAACATTAAAGGGGCTTCTTTAAATCGACTTTGAAATTTTGTATTTCAATTTCCGGGGGCGGAGGTGGCGTGGCAAAAATCTAAAACAAACTTGATCAATGGTAGATGTGGATGATCCTACATACCAAATTTGGTGTCTCTAGCTCTTATAGTCTCTGAGATCTAGGTGTTCATATTTTCGAAATTTTGAAAAGCCGTATACTATCCGTTTATTATCCGATCCGGATAAAACTTTCAGGACAGGATTGGACTATAGAGTTTATCATGTATGCCAAAAATCATATCGCTAGCATTAAAGGAGCTTTCGTTATTCGACTTTGAAATTTTGTTTCAAATTTACGGGGGCGGAAGGGGGCGTGGAAAAAATCTAAAACAAACTTGTTTATTGCAAGATACAGATGAACGTACGTGCCAAATTTGGTGGCTCTAGCTCTTATAGTCTCTGAGATATAGGTGTTCAAAAAAGGGACAGACGGACAGACGTACAGACAGACGGACATGGCTATATCGACTCGGCTGTTGATGCTGATCAAGAATATATACTTTATGGGGTCTGTCACGCCTCCTTCTGCCTGTTACGCACATTTTTTTGGACAAACTTTATAGACCCATTTGTACTTTTTTAAAGTACTGGGTCTAATAAAATGGGTCGAGGAACATCATTAACTAACGTGGAAAAAGAAAAGATCAAGGCATACAAGGAATGTGGCCTATCTATTGCCAAAATAGCTAAAAATATCAAAAGGAGTCGGCACGTTATATAAAAATTTTTAAGAAATTAAGAGACCGAATATGTGAATAACATGAAAGGCCGTACCCACAGTGTGTTATCTGAGGCGCAAAAACGCTTAACACTTAGAATAGCGTCAAATTCTCACGACTCTGTGCCGAAAATTCGCGAAAAATGTGGCATAAAGGCCAGTCTTTTAACTGTACGCCGAGTTATTTCCAATGCCAAACATATAAAGAGATTAAAAATAAGGAAGAAGCCACCTCTTAACTCCGTATGAAAAGCACAACGCCTCAGTTTTTGTCGAGAGCGTGTAACTTGGTTAACACAATGGCACAACGTAGTCATCTCTGACGAAAAAAAATTTAATTTGGAAGCACCAGATGGTTATAGCTATTATTTCCATGATCTTCGTAAGGAACCTCATCATTTGGACCGGCTGCATAGCAGAGTAGGAGGTGTGATGGTTTGAGGGCTATTTCCTTCTATGGGACCTGTAAGTTACAATTTTTGTCAACTACTATGAATTCTTTGTGTTACAATGGAGTATTGAAAGAGGCTTTTCCGCATTTTCAAAACATATTCGGACACCTACCGTGGATATATCAACACGATAATGCGCCGATACCCACAGCTCGGATTGTAAAATTTTATATAAAGAGCCAAAATCTACAGCTTTTAAGCTGGCCGCTGATTTAAATATGATCAAAAATGTGTGGGTATGGTTGACACGTGCGGTTTATGGCTCAGGTCAACAATATTCTAAAGTACCCGAGTTAATCAAAGCCATCGAAATAGCTTGGAACTCGATTTCGTTAAATTACTTGGCCAGTTTGTACAGTTCCCTTCCAAGTCGGAAGACTGAAGTATTGGAGCAGAAAGGGGGCTCGACACATTATTAAAATATTTTTTTCCTAATTCTAAATGAACCCGATAATCCAAACTATAAGTTTCTTTTAAGGTATTATGAGAACAGAAATCTCTATAACAACTTTAAGTTCACATGTCCTATTTAAGCGGCGCATAATTTCTACTCCATATTTTGTTGACTTTTGGTTAAGAATTTTTTAATAATTAAAGCTTTATAATGAAGTGGTCTATAGAATTAAATAGCAACTATTAATTGAATACTTATTTAAAAAAAAAATTAGGTCTCTGGCATGCTTGGTTTGCAGCAGTGAGAAGAGCAGACACGTTAAGGGGGTGTCCTATTCAAGTGGTGCGGAGTGTATATATTATAATTTTTATCTTTTTTATTTTTAAGCATTTTTAAATTTTAATATTCATAATTTATAAACTAAACAATTACCTGTCGATTGCACATAGTCGACATTAAATAAATAAATAAGTGTTCAACAATTTTTATGTTAACATAATTGTGCTTGTTGGCCTAGCTCTGTCAGCAACTCGTGTCGGGTTCAGCCGTTCCAGCGAAGCGGCCCGGACGTTGCAACACTGATGCAGACTTGCTGGTATGGATCGGGGGCATCGATGGAGGGGTGGAGAATGGGCTCGAGTTGGTAACTTCTCCGTCCCCAAAGCGAAGCGACGACCATATGGATGAAATGACCGAAGCGGAGGTCGGAACAGATGGCGGCATTGAAGGATACAGGATGGTTGTTGATTTTCTATATTTCCAGAGTATTAGTATCAGGATCAAAGTGACGATTACAGAGGATGATGCCGTGTCTTGCTGTTATTTGGTTGGCTCGTGTGACACGCTGCGTATTGGATAAAACATATCTTCTATGTGTAGTTTATGAAGGCTAAGGATTTCTATTGTATTATTTCTTATTATTTTTTTTGTACAGGTGGGAAGAATATGTCTGGGTACTTTGTTTCAATTATAAGTGTGTTTTCCTAAAGGACATTGTTAATATTAATTGAGCAGTTAGTGTATTCATTAATATCTGATCCATTGAAAGAAGCAGGTGAATGACATAAAAAATTTATTGTTAAGTTCCATGAATTGAAGAAAAAAATTATTCCTTTTTCTTGCTGGAAAATATCACATATTGCTCCTGTTTCTTTTACATCAAAAGAGCTTATTATACCCTTGCAGAGGGTATTATAATTTTTGTCACGAAATGTGTAACGCATTGAAGGAGGCCTCTCAGATCAGGGCGACGAGCTGAGTCGATATAGCAAACAAGTCTCTCAATTTGGAATCTATCTTGATGAAACTAAGTACAGGTCCGTCATTTTGGTGCACGCAATACATATAACGGAACGGGCCGGATCGGATCACTATATCATTTAGCTGCCATAGGAACGATCAACTCGAAATCAACAATTAATGTAAAAAACTTTTTTGTTTCTCAAGATATCTCAATCAAATTCACAGATTGTGTGTAACTCTACAAGTACATAGGCACTTTTTATTTATCGAACTAGTCACAAGTAATTTCTTATGTTTACGATGACTTAAGGGGTTACACCGCTGTCACCGTCGTTTTTGGAGCGTTTTTTTTCGCGATTTTTTTTAGACCAGAAGGAACAGTATTAAGTGAATGAAATTTGAGAATATTGGTAAACGTATATTGAAGAACACAAAAAAAATTGTTTCATTCAAAAAAATTCAAAATGGCGGCGGTATCGCCGGCGCACAGTGTAAGATTTAGAAAAACTAGAGGGTCTTAAATCAGTAGCAGTCGCATTTTAAAGCTATCGTCTTGAAATTTGGAGTCAATGTACAAATATCCCCAAAGAAATGTTTGGACTAAAGTGGGCGTGGCACGTTAAAAGGCGTAAAATACGCAAAAACCCGGCATTTTTCTTTGTTTTTACATACAAACCGCCATAAAAAAATAAAATTTTTTTAAAAATTAGTCAAGTTAGCATTTTTTGTTTTACATTAAACGAATCTAAAAATATTTTTTTTTGTTTGACAATAAGCAAATTTTTTTTCATAAATTGACCCTTTTTGTTATTTGCTCATGCTTTTGGTTGTAACTTCAATAATTTTGGCCGTAGAAGTAAAGAAATGGTTGTTTTAAAGGTAATTGATTTATTGAATGAAAAAAGTTATTTTCATCTATGTAATTCACAATTTTTTGGTTAAAAAAAAAACAACTCAAAATGGACTTACAAATTTTTGGCACTTTTTAGCCTTTTTACAGTGTGATCTATCAGCGATTATTAACTTATCTTAGCATATTATTCAGTCCCAGTCATACCAGAAGGATAGCGTAATATTTTTGACTTATTGACGAGCTTATATCATGGATAAAGCTTTGAACTGATCATTTCTAGTGCCCTTTTTCGAGTGCTGCCGTAAGGTGTTGTATTGGTGCGTTGAAAACATGGTATCCATTAAAATTGCAAGTGATTGGTCTGATGTAAGACGCTTTGTGCACATTCTGGAGTTTTTAATGTTTGTAACTTCAAATGGTCAATATCACTACCAAAAATCATCGCAGCGTGCGCTAAAAGTGAGTTACGCTTAACGGTTCTTACGTTACGAACCAAAACTCGAAAAACTGTGCGCGTGTTATTTCACTCATTGCTAAATTGAAGTCTTTGGGCAAAATGTTATTTCTGATCCTGATTCAGATTGATTTTCTGCAAATGTTGTATATTCTGGTCAGACCATCGAAAATTTAATATTGTTAAAAATCTACTGACTATTTTAAACTTATATCAAGAAAAAAAAATAATATCTTTTGGGCCACTTAAAAATTATTTTTATAGCGCTAAGTTTCAATAACGGTGCAAAGATTATGGAAAAAATAAATTTGGCAGCTCACAGCGACCACACGATCAAATTAAGAAGAATAAACTTTGTCAACTGTTGCTCGCTGTCCGGTCAAGAATCGTTATACATATTCTGAAAAAAAATAATTTTTTTTCCTCAGTGTTTTTTTTTAATATTTGAACATTTCTAATAGGCTCTTTCCACGACGGGCGTTCGCCGTCATTCGCCGCCATTTTGAGCGTTCGGGGTGGATGACGACGTTTTTCCCATACAAATTGCGAACGTGTCATCCAAGTCAAACGGTAGCGTTCGCTTCAAACGTTTGCCATTCCCCCGGTTTAATATTAGTATTTTTTTACGAAATACCAAATTTTTATCGATGAATACCGCCCAGCCAAAGGAATTATCGCTAAAATCAGCTGTTTAGTGTAAGGCCAAAATTGTGCGCCATATATTACTTTTCAAATATTAATAAAATATTTATATTTCCATATTATCAAGCAAAGGATGCCAACCATCAGATGGATATCATTTGCTAATGCATAATCCACTTGAATGTTTTAAATTAAACTTTCCACATTTTGCATTTGAAAACAAATTGTAAATGAAAGCAATGCGAGCAATTAAACTGAACAGCTGATTTAATTTGGGCGAATGACAAATTTACAATATGTCATTGACGAACGCCCGTTTGGTCGTGGAAAGGCCAAATTCAGCGTCATCCAAATGACAGCGAACGCTCTGTCATCCAGTGGTCGTGGAAAGAGCCTATAAGTCGACTGCTTAAAGCTCATTGACCTTAAAAATATTTTTTTTTGCGAGCTCTGCACTGTGCGGCGCCCTGAGACGTGTTTCGATGGAAGCCCTCTGCGACACGCAGCATAAGTGGAGAAAATTTGAACCTTCGAAAAAAAAAGAAATTCTTGTTTTTTCGCTGAATTTACAGATTATTAGTTTTTGGCTTATCGATATACGTGTTCTATATATCGATATATATTATCTTTACGGTTATTGGAGCCGCTTTATATAAATCAGCTGTTCTTGCTGCTCATTAGAAAAACAAATTTAATGCTGTCACTTTTAAAAAAAATATTTTAAAATAGTCGCTTTCTGGCCTGATGATACATTACAATCATATAATGTATTTATTTTGTTAGACACATCATTTTAATTAATTTAAATAAAGCCTAATTAACTTGTTTGGTACTTATAACCTTTGAAAAACTGCGGTACTAGAGCAGTGACCTCCTCCTTGAACGTCTGCAATTCCCTCACACCACATGTTCCCCAAATATTATTATTCAAAAGGTCATAATTTCATCATTCACTAATGAAATAAGGGGTTGAGGCTTATTTCCTAGGTACGTCCCTTCATTTGCTTGAGGGAGTACGGTGTTGTTTAATCTGAGCGGCGGACAATTTTGCCTATTCAGGGTAAACCTAACATGTTTGCATTTCTGTTCGTTTATTTTTATCCGCCAGTCGGATAGCCATTTTCTACGTCGACCAGGTGAAGAGCCAATTGCGCAGTTGCTTGTATTGGGCATCTTAAGCGGCTGAAAATAGCTGTATCATCAGCGAAGGTAGAAGTTGTTAGTTCCCTGCTTGTTGGAATGTCTGCTGTGTAAAGGATGTATAGTGTCGGCCCAAGTACGCTGCCTTGTGGGACTCCGGCTCCAATGGTGTGATCGTCGGATAAAGCTGTGTTACAACTGACTGCAAATTTTCTATCGTAGAGATATGACCTTAGGAGCTTGTGTGTGTTATTTGGAAGCGTTGATTCAATTTTATGCATTAGGCCGTCTAACCAGACTCTGTCAAATGCTTGAGAGACATCTAGAAATATTGCTGTGCAATATTCTCGATTTTCGAAGGCTTTTCGTATTTCTGATGTTATGCGGTTGACTTGCTCAATAGTTCCATGCTTTTCCCGAAAGCCGAATTGATGCGATGGGATTTTGTTGTGGAGTCTTATAAATGGATTTATCTGATTCAGCAGACATTTTTCGAAGAGCTTTGATAGACACGATAATAGGCTTATAGGTCTGTGTGACTACGGGACAGTGTGATCCTTTCCTGGTTTCGGTATCATTATAATGAACGACTTTTCCATCTCTGTGGGAAGTGGCCTAGTTTTGTGATAGCATTGAAGAGTTGTGCGACAGTGCATACCGCACAATATGGGAGCTCAATAATCATTTTGGGGGTTATTAGATCGAAACCCGAAGATTTTTTGGGGTCCAGTTGCATTTTGATGGTGTTGGCAATCTTATTTGGACGAAACTCGATTGGTGCATGTTGAGGCCTAGAGTCACTTCTTCTTAATGTTAGTAAAGTAAACGCATTTGTTGCGGGATTTGGGTTGAACACATTTTGAAGGTGAGCCGCAAATGTGCTGGCTCTATCTTCATCGCTGCGGGCCCAACCGCCTACGGAGTTTCTGATGGGCATCACGGTTTCTGTCGGTGAACAAATGGTGGGGTGAGCTCTCCATAGTGAGTGTTTTTTACAAGATGTTGATAATTTCTCTATATAACGGCGTTGAGCATATGCTTCTTCTTGCTTTAAGGCTTTGGCGAGTTTACGTGTGGCGTCTTTTAATCTTTGCCGTGCGGAAGGCGATCTGTAAAATTGCCATTCTCGACGTAATCGTCGCTTTTCTTGGACGAGCTGTTCGATTTCTAGATTTGACTTCTTTTGGATGTGTTGTACTTGTAAAGTTTCAGGTGTTGCAATACGAGCTGCGGTGACGAGGACGGACTCCAGTGTAGTTACACAGTGTTCGATGTCAGCTTCAACGTTAAGGAGAGGTTTTAGTTCAATATGTGAACTAATATATTTTTTGTATCGAAGCCAATTGGTTTTATGTGAAGTCAGTCTAATCGGTTGATCTACGGGCTCTGTTTGTCGAAGTAGTTTTATTAGAACAGGTGAGTGATCAGATGAGAGATCTGAAAGACATTCGGCGCTTATCAGACTTCGAGGAATATTTTTAGTAATTGCATAGTCAATTAAATCGGGTAGTTTCTTGGAATCTGTTGGCCAGTATGTTGGTCTACCGGGAGAAACGTGGTCTAGCTTATTGTTAGCTTTAATAACGGCATTGTAAAGCTGCTTTCCTTTTGGGTTAACGAGTCGAGATCCCCAGTGCGTGTGCTTGGCATTGTAGTCTCCTCCTGCTATAAAGTGTTCTCCAAGTGAGTTAAAAAGCTGCGTAAACTCACCTTCAGTTATGGTAAAGCGAGGGGGGCAGTATACGGCGGCTAGAGTAAGACCATTGTCCAAATTTATGTTTATAGATGTGGCCTGTAGGTAGTTCTCAGCAAATTCCTTATGGCAGTGGTGCTTGATGCGGTTTCTAATCAAAATACCAGTACCACCATGTGCTTTACCATCGGGATGATTTGTTCCGTAGAACAAGTAGCCTCGTAGATTCAAATTATATTTGTTTGTAAGGTGTGTTTCTGAGAGTAGCATAACGTCGAGAAGAAATTGAGCTAACTCAAGTTTACATAAAACGCCATTAGCATTCCACATAGATATTCGTAGGGAAGCAATCAAGTATCAAACGATTTTGGTTTCGCATTAAATCTTGCATGGTTGTCCGCATAAATGCCATAAACTCCATAAGGTTTTTCTTCAGGTTAAATAATATTGCTTCAAAATTGCTTTGTTGCTGCTCCGGTGGTTGATACTGCTTTGCCGGGTTGGGTTCCAAATGTGCTGCTTGTGAAAACGGTTTATTTGAGGCAGGAGGCTCCAGTAGTGATTTTCACCCGTTGGCGTATGTCACGTTTTATGTAAAGTTTTCGGGGCCAAAAGAGGATCGGGCTGCAGTCGAAAAGAAGACATCTGGGTTTAATTTGGATGGGGTAAACGGTACGTTTTGGGGGCGTGCAGTGGTCACTCGCTGATGGAGTCGACTTTTCATCTCCTTATATATTGGGCATCCTTTGTAATTAGCTGTGTGATTACCACCGCAGTTGCTGCACTTTTTTGTGGTGGGGTCGTCTTTATCCACTGGGCAGTGTGCAGAGTCGTGAAGCTCTTCGCAAACTACACACACCGAGCGTAGAGTACTGTATTTTCTTGTATGGCCATATTTTTGACAGTTTATGTATTGATCCGGTCCCTTGCGTTTACGTGGTTCTTCTACTGTGATTCTTCGGTGCAATAAGAACTGAAGTTTATATATTGGGTGCACTTCGTTGTTCTTTAACGACTTGTTTTCAGGTTCAAGTTCTACCTTGAATAGCGGCTGCGGTTTCTTATCTCTGTTTAGGATGTTGAAAACTGTCTTAGCGCTAAATCCTTTATCTTGTAGCGCCTTAATTATTTCTTCAGGTGTAAAGTCAGGCTCAATGTCCTTCAGTACGACTTGCAGTCCCTTGCTGCTTTTTAGTTGGTACGTGTAGAAGTTATTTTTATTGTCGTTTAGAAACTTCGACAATACTCTATAATTATCTTCGGACTTCATTTGGACTTTTGTTTCATGAATGTTGCCTTTTACAATGGGGATTATATGAAAATTGTCCGCCCCAATAAGCTCTATAATTTTATTTACGAGAGCATTGGAGCTTTTCTCTCGGATATATGTAGGGGGTGCTTTGGCTTTCTTTTATCATCTTCACCAGCTTCAGAGGGCAGATCGTCAGAGTTGTCTGCCAAAATTTTAAACTTGTTATTGTAAATTGGATTTTCGTTTGAATCTAGGCTTGAGTCGACACGGACAATTTTTGGCATCGAGTCTAGGGGCTCGACTCTCTTTTAATTTGAATGTTGCGATCCATACCAGTCTGAACAGCTGGACCCGTTTTTGGTTTTTGTTTTGATTCTTGTTTTTTAACGTTGTTGTTCTTGGCGGCGATGGGGCTTGAGCTTGAAGTTGTTGTCATAACTGAATGATCCGCTTGCGTTGCAGAAATCGCTTTGGGTATTATAGCCGTGAACGCATTGTTGATGACGAATGCAGTTGCAGTTGAAATGAAATTGAACAGTTCTATGTTAAGTCTTAGAGCGTCCTTACATTGCCGCCGCTAAGCAAAAACCGATATCTTACCGGCAAATAATGCCGATAAAAAATGTCGCCAATTTGACGTTGTCAGCTGTTTTTTGTTTAATATAAATCAAACAGTCATATTGAAAAAACGAAATTGTTGAAGCGAATTTGCTTCCCAAATTTTGTCAATGTGTGCATATTTAAACGTGAGTAGGACCTTAATCGTATATAGGCCATGTTCTTTTATTGTGTTGACCATTTCTGCATATATGCGCATTTTTCTGGCACCACTCAGATCATTCAATACGTCCCCATATTTTTATTAAAAACGTGCCCATGTCCACCATTAACCTTTTGCACTTCGCGGTTTTTGTTTCCTCTTACTTTAAAAAACATAAGTAATATCAGCTATTTTTGTTGTCGATTACCTAATTTTTAATCGAAAACAGCTAGCGTTGCCACACTTTCCGCCAACAGTTTTGCCGCAGTTTTTGTCGTAATGACAGCGGCAAGCCGTTTTACCGATATATTTAAACCCAACTGTCACCATTTTTGTATGGTAGCGACAAACTTGCCGGCATCAAAGCGGCAATTTTTCGATACGGTGATATACCGGCGGCAGTGTAGAACGCTATAAGCCCAAATTTCCTACACATTAGTCTTAAAAGAATGTTGAAGAGTATCGAGTATATATGTGTAGTGTGTTTAATGTATAAATTTGCAAGTGTATTCTCTTATAGTATATAATTGCTTTTAGTATATATATTTATTTAAATGTTTGTATGTATATGAAGTATATATTAATGTGTTTTCTGAGTGTTTCCTTCTTGCAGAGGCGCTTCATCTGGTTTCTTTTGTGTATACGTATCTATACATATAAAAGTGCTTAACAATTTATTTTTGCTTCGGTTTTGATTTTAAATTTCGGATGCGACATGTGCAAGTTTGTTTTAATAGTGCCCTTTTTTTAACAGGGCCTTTTTTTGTTTACTTTATATGCAGAGAACAGCTTATCAACGTTTGCTCCCGTCCCAAGTGGTTCGAGTATCATGTTACGTTAATGAATGCTCACACATATAGTACATTTTGCAGGCATTTTATTAGTGGTGATTTGCGCTAGATTCCACAATAAAATTCCATTTTTATACCCTTGCAATTATAATTTTGTCACGAAGCTTGTAACGCATTGTAGAAGGCCTCACAGACCCCATAAATTATATATATTCTTGATCAGGGCGACGAGCTGAGTCGATATAGCCAATTCCGTATGTCTGATTCTATGCGAACTAGTCTCTCAGTATTGAAGCTATCTTGATGAAACTAGGTACAGGTCCGTCATTTTGGTGCACGCAGTACATATGTCGGAACCGGCCGGATCGGATAACTATATCATTTGGCTGCCATAGGAACGGTCGGTTCGAAAGTAAAATCTTTTTTGTTTCTTGAGATTTCTTAAGATAACTTTCACCTTTGGAATTCCCTTTGTCAGATTATCAATTGTAAACCGGCGCAGCCGTCCGGAATGGAATCATTGCTCATCTTTCCCCTTTTATCTGCGTCAGTTAGAGATACAAAAAAAAAATAAATATAGCGCAAGCTAACTTTGGCACGGTTAAGTGTGGATACCCTTGCACTGCCTTGTATAAGCCGTAAGATGTGGATTTTGAACCGCCTAGAAACAGAAAGACAAGCGGTCAAATCTAAGTTTGCGATACATTGACCCAAAAGACACCCAAAACTTCAATTTCGGGTATTGATGTTCTCCCAAAACTTGAATTTTGGAACATTTTGAGCAACTTTGTTGAAGAAAGTTTGCCAAAAATCCAATACGATGCATGTTAGAGACTAAAGAAAAATGTACTATTTCCCTAAAACCTGGCAAACTGGCTCAAAAACTTCCCAATCATATTTTGTATGAAACCATCATTATAACTGCCAAAAGTAAAGATGCAGTTCGATTTCTAGGACCCTTAATAGGGGGAAACGGTTGAGCTCGGTAATATCTTATTTTTCAACTTGCACAGTGTAATTAGTTAGTCCATGGTTTAATCAATAATATTCAATTATATTCTTTCCCCGTTTCGACTCCTCTAATATTAATTTTAAGGGCTAAGAATGTTTTAAATTAAACAAACTGATCATAAAATATTTTTGACTATCACCTTATTGAGCACTCTTCGGGTGCATTGGTCATTGGCCAATTGCGCAACGGTCACTTCATGAAATGTGAAAAATCATATGTGTTTATAGGAATATACATATATACGAACGGTGGCAGAGAGAAAGCGATCGTTCAGCATTGGCTTAACGAGAACTCCCTCTCTGCCTTGCAGCTTCTAAACTGCCAATGCGCAGTATGTGTCAACACCGGCCCTTTTGAACGGATAGCGTCTTTCAGTCCACAGGAAGAACTGATAGCCGGTGAACTGCCCTTGTGTTTCGCCCGTTAGTCGTGGCGACGTCTACTAGCCGAACTTTGCCGTCTGCTCCTGGGTGTACCGCCTCTACTCGTCCGACGATCCAGTTCTGTGGTGGCAGGTTGTCTTCCGCGACGACGACGAGCGCCCCACGCACAGTGGGCCAAACAGGTCTGCTAGAGGGATTAAACTAACAACTCGAGTATATGAAGAGAAATTTTAACAAAAATTTAATCTTAAGGTTTTTAACGCATACTTCACTTATTCTGAAAATTTCAATTTTCTAATTCAACTATATGTCAGAGCTCCCATACAAAAGATTAATACACGTTTTTGATTTTTTACATTTCCAAGTTGCTTATTTAAAGTTAATGAAATAAAATACACATATGTATGAATATAAAAGCAACTAACTTATTGGTTAGATTCTGATAAATCCGAATCATTCGAAATATTGTTGGAATTAATGAGCAACCCAGCTACAACTCTATCAAACTTTATACATTTCTTGAAAAATTGAATCAAATACAAATTCATTTAGAGCCTACAATTTTTTTTGCCTCATTTCACTTAAAAATTGCAACAGATTTAAGAGTTGGTCGTAATTGGTTGTCATTTTGAATATTTCTACACCACAAAGACTCATACTTTACATAAATGCTAAGATTGGCTTGAATACGAGTGAATGACGTTAGTTCTAGTCCAAAGAAGCCAGCTAAAACTCTAAAAATGTATATACTAAAACAGCTTATTTCTACGACGCTTTCATTGCTACACATGAAAAGACGGGACACAGACATATAATTTGTATTTAGTACATACCTTTTCTGAAAGATAAAAAGATAAAAACTACAGTTTGTTTTGTAATTTGGCTCAACAAACAAAAGTCGAAAAATGCTGCCAAATGTTTTCAGGCCAAGTGCTAAGCAAATGTTTACTTTGACAGCTCGCAGCAGACCAGGGATGCACCTAAAAGCTCACAAGTATTGTCAATCAAAAGAAAATAAAAAATAACAGAATTTAAAAAAAATTGAAAGCTATATTATATCCCGCTAGAGTGCCTGTTTGGCCCACTGTGCCACGGTGGGATTTGGCTGCTTCTTATTCCACTTGGCCCGCGCCTGCAGGCTGGAGATGTACTCGCGGGATCATCGCTGCCAAAATCTGTGCCTGAGACACGAGGCATTGCGCCATCGCCGCAAGCAGGTTAGACTGGCCCGGTCTGTAAATTCCACCGATGGTGGGGCCAGGAGTACGCCTCCCACTAGTAGGTGCGCTGGAGTGAGGGCCTCGCCGTCGTTCGGGTCCCCGCTGAGTGCTCCTATGGGCCTCGAGTTGAGGATTGCCTCGACGCTGGCGACAAGAGTCAAGAGCTCTTCCACGGTCAGGTGTGCGTTGACGACCGTTCGAAGGAACAGGTGCTTTGCAGAATTCAAACCTGCCTCCCATAGGCCGCCAAAGTAAGGTGCCCTCGGCGTTTGAACGCAAACTTTTACCGCCCACCTATTCCTCCAGACGTGCTCGGAACTCCTTTGTGTGGCGATCCGCTCCCATAAAGTTGTTCTCGATGTCGCAGTGAACCCTCGCCGGTATGCCGCGACGAGCGACGAACCATTAAAAAGCCAAGAGAAATGCATCAGTGGTTAAGTCTGAAACCAATTCTTAATGAACCGCTTTTGAGGCAAAATCAACAAAAAGTGTCACGTACGACTTGTACGGAGGGTTTCCACGGATGCGGAAGATTGTTTTAATTGGGCCACAAATTGAGCGAGTTTTGGTTTGAACCTAAAACAAATAAACCGCGTTGATCAACCAGATCCGCTCAAGAAGGAGACTTAAATGAGACACATATGCCTTAACAAACTGAGAGCCTTTTGATAGCAACAACGGAAATTTGGCTTCATACGGGATAGACAAATACCCTCAGCAGCCTGTTGTGAGACGAGAATTCCTCAATCTTCGTTACCAACGAGTTTACCTGTGGGTCGACAAGAAGAGCCATTGCCGATTTGCGGGTCTCAAAAGATGCCATATCGGCAGATAGCTCGAAGTGTTTTTTACTATTATTACGGGCGGCCCGCTAACAAAATGGAACTGGTGAGCTCCTCAGCAGTACATCCTCTTGAAACAATATCAGCTGGGCTAACCTTTGTGGGCACATAACGCCATGTTGCACTTTCCGACCACTACTGAATTTCAGCCACCCGGTTAGAGACGAAAACTGACAGCAATAAATGGTGCGACTTTATCTAGTGAAGAGCGATTTCCGAATCCGTCCAGAAAGTAACACTTTCTATAGGGCAATACGATACAAGTCTGCCAGAAGGTGAGCGGCACACAACTCAAAACGAGACAAGGTTTTCGTTAATTTGACAACAACAAAAAAAAAAAGATTTAGTTATATGCCAATAAAAATGTGCATGGTTTTTAGACGCTGTACTTTAAAAATGTACAAAAGGCTCTATTACGCTTGTGGAAATGTTCGTAACAGACAGAAGAAGGCGTGGCAAGCCTCATAAAGTATATATATTATTGATCAGGGCGACGAGCTGAGTCGATATGGCCATGTCCGTCTGTTTCTATGCAAACTAGTCTCCCAGTTTTGAACCTATCTTGATGAAACTTGGCACAGGTCCATCTTTTGCTGCACGCAGTACATATGTCGGAACCGACCGGATCGGATCAATTTATCATATAGCTGCCATATGAACGATCGGAAGGAAATCAAGGCTCAATGCAAGATGTATGTATAGGAACGTACATGCCAAATTTGGTGGCTCTAGCTCTTGTAGTCTCTGAGATCTAGGAACTAAAAATTGGGACAGACGGACATATCTATATCGACTCAGCTCGTCGCCCTGATCAAGAATGTGTATGGCTTATCGGGTCAACCGCGCCTCCTTCAATGCGTTACAAGCTGTGTGAGAAAATTTTAATATCCTCTGCAAGAAGGTTGTGTGAGAACCCATAAAATATATAAATCCGACGGTCCGTCTGTATGAACAAATCGTTCTCAGAGATGGTAAGACCTAGACCATACTATCAAATTTGGTATGAAAAGTGCTTATATTTGAACGCACATCAAGTTTATTTTAAATTTGGGTACCACGACCCCTTCGCCCACAATGCGAAAAAAAAGGGATTTAACAAATTACAAATTAGTTCAAACGCGTATACTTTTCCCTCGTCGTTTTGGTGCAGTTTTGTCATTTGTACCAGTCGGAAAATTTTAAATACGCTTGTGAGGTGCTCCGGTGGACTGCTAACTACGTACCGAAGTGGAGGATCACAGGTGGACAGCCTGCTTCGGCCAATTTTTCAATTTATGGGTTGCTAACCATCACGCAGTGTCGGTGGGTGAGAGAGGGGAGGCCCGCTGGTGAGTGCCTTTCTTCATCCTGCTTTCTAGCGTTTTTCAGTCTCCTTTTGGGATGTCAACGTTTGTTTTTCCACACTACAAACTTTCTATTCTCTGCTTACAAAGTAGGAAAACGGTGACTTGCGATGGTCAGCTGTTCAAAGGTTGCCGAACCGATCGTGGAGGTTGCAAGTGGTGCCATAGCAACCAGCTTATTTCCAGGAAGCAAAACCTTACGCTTCCCTTATTTGGCGCTACAAACTTTTGGCGCTGCAAACCTTTGGGGCTTTGTTCGTTTGAAATTCAATTTCAAAACCACCGCTGAGTTTAAAACTTATCCTTTTAACTTAATTTAATTTTGTTTATAATTAATTTACGAGCAATTTCAAACCTCAAAATAAATTAACAAATTAATATTAAATTAAAAAAAAATCTGGTAAACCATGACAAACCTAGGCCGGGGACGAGGAGCCAGGCCTCTCTAGCTGTGGACATAATCGATGTATTAAAAATAGGAGAAGAAGACAACGTAGCACAAAATGCTCAGGTCGCCACATTTTCGGGATATAGCACCCAAATCGGCCTCGCCAAATTTGTCAGATAACGTGTTTATCTTTGAGGCGGTAAATGAGTCGAAAACGCCTAAAAGGAGCAGGGATCAGGATCACGATCTGAATAGCACAAGAAGCCCAAGCTCACACCTTAGTAAACGACATCATTTTCCAGATCGATGTTAAGAAACCCGTGGTTAGGCACGTAAATCTTCGTATAAAGAAGAAGCTCCAGTGAATAAATGCCATACAGGAGGTGTTGAGCCAACACTTGCAGCGCGAGTCATCTGCAACACACTTAAATGTTATGTGAACTAGCTGCAAACACGTTGCACACCAAAACGAGGCGTCATACGCTGCGGTGACCAAAGGGCCAGTAATTAAGGAAGCCGAACAGTGTCTGCTTGCGACTTCAACACGGCGAAAGTAGAATGCCAAGAAGACTCATACTCAGATGTCCTAAAAGCAGTCAAGGATGACGGATCGTTGCAGGAGTTCAAGGAGATGGGGTCCGTGATAAGGCGTACAGCCGCTAGCGAAGTCCTGCTGACCTTGAAGAAAGTAGCAGACGAGAGCACATTTAAGCTACAAAAGGCAATACAAGACGTCCAGGACACGTCCTTGGGACAGGGCGGAAGTAAGCTCTTGGTGATAAAGTCACTGGAAGTTCGTGGCATAGCCGAGGGAACAACATGCGAAGGATTGTTCGAGTCAGTTTTCAGTGTGATGGACTGCGATCCAACTAGCGAAGCAAAACCGAAACCGGATATAATGACACTTTGATAGCTTCAATAATTTTGCCAAAGAATGTAGCTGAGCAACTGTTAAAGCTTGAAAAATTTTGCATTGGTTGGGCAGTTTGTCGTTTGAGGCAAAAAGATGAACCCAGGAGATGCTATAAATGTCTCAGTTTTGGACACATTGGTGAGAAAAATGAGAATATGAAGTTCCTACAGATCAACTTGAATCACGCAGATCGGCGCAGGAGCTGCTGCATTAAACGGTGGCAGAACGACACATTGACATATTAGCGAGCCATACAATTTCATAGACTCAAATAAGTATGTCGGCAACTCGACCAACTCTGCAGCTGTTTGGGCATGCTCTAGTGAGTCATTTTTCCTGCACAACGTGAGCTTTGGTGCGGAATATGTAAGAACGGTTTCCAGAGGGATCTGGGTATATAGTTGCTACATGCCGCCTAGATGGTAAACGGAAACGCATTAGACGAATTGGTGGAAGACGTACGCACACATACACCTTCGATAGTAGCTGGAGATTTCAACGCGTGGGCAACCAAGTGGGAATCACGTTTTACGAATGCCAGAGGAGAACTCCTTTTGGATTCGCTTGGAGTCCCAAACCTGGTTCTGGTAAGGGACAAACACATACGACTCATTTGTCATTGGCAAGACAATATAAAGTTAAGACCCTCAATACTTCAGTATTCCGAAAGAAGCTTGCCAATATGAATATCAGTAGAAACGGCGTGAGGATGGCGGAAATGGCTATGGAGGCGATAAGTCATGATTGTAAGCCAGCATGTCGAAGGGAAGGAAAAGCAGTCGTCATAAGTCTGTTTATTGGTGGAATCCCGAGATAACGGAAATGAGAGTGGAGTGCAACAGAGCCCGACGAATATACACACGAGCTGTTCGCGGTTCAGCATCAAGTGAATTTCTACGAGTCGAATACAAGTCAAAGCGGCGAGCTTTTTGCAAGGCCATGCGTTCTAGCAAAAAACGTTGTTTTCGCTTACTCTGTGACGAAGCAGACCGGGATCCCTGGGGACAGGCGTACAAAATTGTTATGAAAAAACTAAAAGGCTTTCGTAATTGTGCTCCCACGGATCAGACCAAGCTGGATGAAATAGTTCGCTTCTTATTTCCTGCCCACCCGGCGAGGCAGCTGTTACCCGAATCATCTTCGCGGCATAGCCCCAACGTTGAGTGGATATCCTCAGAGGAGCTTCTCGAGCTGGCCAGGAAGATTCCTGATGACAAAGCACCTGGTCCAGATGGTATCCCGAATAGGGCGGTCAAGATTGCGGTCTCGTTGCACGCATCGATTTTCGCAAATCTGTTTACAACTTGTCTTTTGGAAAGAGTTTTTCCCAGATGCTGGAAGTCACAAAAACTTCTTCTGCTTCCAAAGCCTGGAAAAGCACCCGGTGATCCAGCTGCCTCTAGATCAATTTAGTCTACTGGACTCAGTAGGCAAGCTGTTCGAAAAATCATTTACAGCATATTGCAATCTGCTATAAACGAGGTTCCAAGAAGTATTGACTGGTGATAACGCTTGACATCAAGAATGCGTTCAACTCGGCGAAATGGTCCAGAATCATCGACGCATTACAAAACTTACAGATTCCGGAGTACCTCATTAGGATCATTAGCGACTATTTAAATGATCGTACACTCGTTTTCGACACAGACGCCGGCATGGGATCATATAATGTCACAGCAGGAGTTCCACAGAGTTCCATTCTGGGTCCGACTCTGTGGAACATAAAGTGCGATGGAGTTTTACGCCTGGAATTTCCGAGCGACGTGAAAATCGTTGGTTTTGCTAACTACATAGCCATAATCGTGGTGGCTAAAAACCTACATGATGCATAGGAACGTTGAGTGAAGTCAGTCAAGAGAGTCCGCTGCTGGCTGGGTGAGGTTTGTATCCAATTAGCTGAGCAGAAGACGGAAGCTGTCCTCATAAGCAGCAGAAAAGAGGTCGAACAAGCCACACTGTTTCTCGAAGGTGCAACAATCATCTCTAAACGGTCGATAAGGTACCTTGGCGTTCACATGGACTCTCTTTTAGAGAGCACTTGATATACACGCACCAGAAGGCTGGGCAACATGCGCCTTACTAGGATGATGTCAAACCACAGTGGAATTAGATTCAGCCGCAAACAACTGCTCAGCAGCGTATTAAAATCCACTATCACATACACAGCTCCGGTCTGGGCAGAGGCAGAAAATACTCCATCATACTTCAAGGGCATCAAGTCAACGTACAGGATGAGTGCCTTAAGAGTCTGCAGTACGCTTAGGACGGTTTCAGCTGAGGCAGCATTGCTAATCGCAGGTATGGTCCCTATAAAAATTCGTGTTCAAGAACTAAGCTGCATCTACAAGGCAAGGGCGAACGCGGCTGACATTAGGAGCTTGACCCTTATTAAAGAAGATGCTCACAATGCCAGTATTATCTAGGGGCAACACAGCTGGGAGCGTACATCATCTGGGCGTTTGACAGCGAGGCATATTCCAAAGGTGGAACCATGGATAAACCGGAAGCATGGTGAGATAAATTTTCATCTGACGCAAATCCTAAGCGGTCACGGTCACAGACACGAAGCGAGCCCGCTATGCCCATCTTGCGGAGTTATAAAAGACGCCGAGCACATATTGACCACGTGCCCCGGTTTGAGCATGGTCGAAAGCGAAATTGGCGACGTTGTCGACACGACAACAATATGTACTCACATGCTAAGGAGCCCAAGTAATTGGTCGGTAGTTTCATGCTTTGCCAGGGCGGTCATGGATAAACTAAGGAGTCTGGAGAAAGTAAGGAGTCGCCAGACGTAGATGACGGGCCGATAAAGCCATAAACCGGATCTGTGAAGAATTACCTAACATCAGTCCCGCAGCTCCGGGGTCCTTAATGCAAATACCAGCTAATATATCTTTCTACTCAGTTATTTTCTTTCTTTACTACTTATACTCAGTCTTGTAAATATTTTTATTTTCCCATATTTTCTCTACTCTCTAATAAACAATGAATTAAAAAAAAAACATTTTTATAAGTGAGTAATTTAACACTGTTTACATGCATATGGGTTTAATATCGTCCTTTACTCCACAGGGTATTTTACTGTCGGGCCCTCCCGACTGAGTGATATATTTAAATATTTAACTGAATCACTTTTAATTTGTTATGTAAAAGAACATCGAAACATCGATTGATTGATTTTGGCATATGCGATTTTCGAGTTTTTTAACCCGATCTATTTTTAGCCGATTACTCGATTAAAATATAACGGTTTTCATAAGTAAAGTAAAAGTAAAGTAAAGGACGATGTTAGATATAAGAAGTCGTCAACCCAATTTAGGTGGGTCTGCGTCTTACCATCTCTGAGATACTTTTGTTTATACAGACAGATTGGCAGACGGGCATGGCTGTATCGACTCGGTTTTATAGGGTCTGCCACTTTTGAACACACTTAATATACCCCACAGTGTATTTAAAAAACATGCAAAGATTAGACAGATTGTTTGAAGAATGTTAAAATGTAAAAACTAGTTTGGTTTGGGAGGAATATTTGAGAGTCTTGCATAACCAATTACTCTAATGTTATATAACAATTTATATTATTTATATACAAATATGTATAATTTATATATAAGTAAGCTATAATAAACTTTTATTATATTTATTTTAATATATGTGTATTTTCAGAATTTTACTCCACATGTTTATTCAAATGCCATTGCGCAATGTACTCTTCCTCGGCATTCATTTCAAAATGAATGGCCCCGATACACCAGCAATGTGACTGAACCAACCCATGTTGCACCCACTTCAACGTTTCATCAACTATCAATTTCTGCAGACACGACCCATCCCCAGCAGTCTCGAGACTCTACTGAGGAGTATTGTGGCTCATCATCTTCAGCATCTAACAGCTCTATGATTTCATCATCTAACACCTGTGCGCAACCCCATGGTCGAACTATTGCGTTACACCACATGAACCAAGCCCAAACAAGCAGATCCTGCATTGGAACAACAAGTAACATTATAAACAGTGTTGATCTAATTCAGTCCGACGATGAAGCTACCGTCCAAACCCCATTAATGATAAAGCGCGATAGCTCCGTATGACTATAGAATTGGCACGGGGTGCATTATACGACCCTGTGATGTTAAACAAAAAGTAGGCCTTTTTAATAAAAATGCCACACATATAGAAATATAAAAAATTTTTATACAATTTAACGTCAATATGTATATTTAGGAATATGTCAGGCCCCCATAATATCCTCAGAAAATTGTTATGATTTTTAACTTATACTAAGAAATGGGAGCACAATATGCAATTCATGATAACAAAATTTTGGTTCCTTGTCTGTTGTTTAACAGAAAACACTAAGCCAAATTGTTATAGTTGTATTAATTACGAATATTATCACCTTATTTACCCAGTAGATTAAAAAAATTATGTAAAATAATTATTAAAAAATCAATGGAAAAACTGTACATTTATGTTATTTTAATATTAACTACCAACAATCTCTAGGGTGAAAAAATAAATATATATTTTCTTGTTTCCCTTATTATACCCTTGCAGAGGGAACTATAATTTTGTCACGAAATGTGTAACGCATTGAAGGAGGACTCACAGACCCCAGAAAGTATTTATATAGAGTCGAATTAGCTGTCACCTAATCTGATTTATATTTTCGCAGTCAGAGTCAGCCACATAAATTTAAGCATCAAAACACATAACATTCATTCAGGAGGTGCCGGCAGTAAAATATCCTGTGAAGTTAAGGACGATGTTAAATTTCATATGCAGTCAAACATACAGTTTGTCAAGAAACACTTTACACACTGAAAATTAAATTGATTTTTTTACTTTCGATACGAAAATAACAGCCTTTTATTCCATTTAATCAACATTTTTTAATGCATAACTATTTAGTAACAAGTATTAAGTGAGTTCGTGAAAAAAAATAACAGAACTATGAATAGGTAACTTAAAAAACAACAAAAACTATGATTACTCATTTTTGACACTGTCAAGAAACTCTTTACACTTTTTGTTTTTCGAGTTTTGTTTTGTTCTCATTCTATGATTAAACGGTGCTTTACCGTTAACTATGGCTTTTTAAAGTAATTTTGGGTCGTAGATTCCAAAAATGTAAGTCTTTTTCATGTCCGAGCAATAGTTTTCGAGATAAAATTAGCAAGTTTTACAGGTAAATAGCTTAATTTTTCTTTTTTTGATTAAAAAAATTATATAAAAATTAAAAAAAAATATTTTTTGTCAAAGCGTTTAAAGCTTTTTCGTCTACGATCAGTTTAAAAGTAGTTTGAACCAAATCGGACAACAATTACAGAAGTTTCGAATATAAACAATTTTTCCTCATACTTCGCGTTGCAAAATCGTATGGAGCTTCATACAAATTTTTATTGACAATTGTATCTTTGAATTGTCTATAGTCGAAACTTCTGTAATTGTTGTCCGATTTGGTTCAAACTACTTTTAAACTGATCGTAGACGAAAAAGCTTTAAACGCTTTGACAAAAAATATTTTTTTTTAATTTTTATATAATTTTTTTAATCAAAAAAAGAAAAATTAAGCTATTTACCTGTAAAACTTGCTAATTTTATCTCGAAAACTATTGCTCGGACATGAAAAAGACTTACATTTTTGGAATCTACGACCCAAAATTACTTTAAAAAGCCATAGTTAACGGTAAAGCACCGTTTAATCATAGAATGAGAACAAAACAAAACTCGAAAAACAAAAAGTGTAAAGAGTTTCTTGACAGTGTCAAAAATGAGTAATCATAGTTTTTGTTGTTTTTTAAGTTACCTATTCATAGTTCTGTTATTTTTTTTTCACGAACTCACTTAATACTTGTTACTAAATATTTATGCATTAAAAAATGTTGATTAAATGGAATAAAAGGCTGTTATTTTCGTATCGAAAGTAAAAAAATCAATTTAATTTTCAGTGTGTAAAGTGTTTCTTGACAAACTGTATATAAGTAAGCACATTAGAAATCATGGATTATACCATATTCAAACAGCTGACTGATCTGCCCCACAAAGCTGTACCGCGATAAGCGCGAGTGTCACAGCTGCGAGCTTCAGATTGAGCGGTGCTTATCCGTTTCGCATCAACTGTTATTTTTGAATTCAAATTTAAATTTTAAGTTCGTTTAAAGCTTATCTGAGCGACAAATATAAATAATAAATTTGAATTTAATCGTAAATTAATAAATTCTATGTTGTACATTTGCTTACATATGTCTATGTGCTAATAACTGTATAAATTTTTATATGTACATGCTATACTTAAATATTTATATTTTTATACATATTTCTGGATCTGTAAATTTGTATGGTCCTATATATTGCTTGGTATCTGCTGTACTTTTATATGTATTTATCGACGATGAGCCACTGTTATCGTTCGAGCGTGGCATTTCAGGATTAATATTCTCATCCATTCTTATTAAAAAAAAAAAGAGTGGAGTGAGTCCCAGTGTGCCCGTCAAGAAGCAATGAACCAAAAGTCAAAGGCACCAATTAACAACTGTCAATTCTACAACAGAACGCAGGTTCTCTTGTTGTCAATTTCACTCGACCTAACACTGGGCCACACTGACGACAACGCATGATGTCGTCCCACTCTTTTTGTGTTATATAACTTTAAAAGGATATCGCTTTTTCAACACTAACTTCTTCAACTTAAAAGTTAATCACTCAATTCACATATTCAAACTTTCTCCGACATGTAATATAATATAACATATATATATGTTATATAGTGTATACAAGAATATATAGTTATATGCTGTGCTTTATATATGTGTACATATATAAGTATTTGAGAATGCAAATTATCAGTTTTTAGAAACACTAGTAGGTTTGTAATTAAAACTCTAATAGGTTGGATTATGATTAATTATTTATTTATTTATTTCTTATATTATATTGATTACAATATTGCCACTTATAATGGGCTTTATGAAACACTGGCCGTTCGAGCTCAGCGAGTGAGTTAAATATACGCGAGAATCTTGGGCAGATGTGCCTCAATCAGATTTCAGAATAAAACTAAAGCTAAGGGATACAAATGGAAAAGACTTAAGCTATTGAATTCAACTCACAACGGCCGCTAAAAATGCTTAGCTTGCGCCTCGTGCGCTGCCGTTGTGCAAGACATCCAGCCCAGAGCAATGTCAGCTTCTGTGGCTGGTGTGATATCAAATTACATTTGCACTTGTGTTAACTTGTGTTAACTGCTCCCCCCTTAAGTTAAGGCCGCCCTCGGCCGTTCCTATCTCGGCGATCACTTCTCTAATGTTCTGAGCTGTGACCACGTTCTTCCTGTACCGATGATAGATGATTCCGGCGCATATTATAGCGCAACAAACAGCTCCCAACCAAAAGGCCATTACAATGCTGTTAACACTTCCGATTTCGTCTTTGACTTCATTAATGATCTCCAAGTTACGTTCATTCAAACGATGAAGGTAAGGGAGACTTAGTACGTCTTGGTGGCCGGTGACGTTCAGAAGGGGAGATGCCGCAATGCCGGGAAACTTGCTCTGCACACTGTTGAGATTCAGATATTTGGTCTCGTTGATTCGAGCCCACTTGTTGAACGTGATGAGATTCGTTCCGTGAACCCAAGTCTCAGTGCCGTTGTCAACGCAAACTGAAGCGGGCCGATTGTTGATGATCAGAATTCCGTCATCTACCCATGTGATCGGGTCCAGATGACTCGGCTGCATCTGACAGCTTGCCGAACCACCAGCATGAAGCTCTCTAGCACAAGAGCTATTAGGTGATAGTTGACAAAAGGTTCCTCCAGGCGTCGAAGTGCAATTTTTAAGAGCGAGCACTTGATCTCCACATTCAGCTATAACATTATCATCGATTTGTAGTACAGCATTCTCGTGAGCGACAGGATACAGCGTTACCTTTCTACAAGCCATTTTGATTTTTGGAAACTTAATTATAAAGTGAAGGGCGTTCGTGGACTGTAACACTTTAACGGACGCAACGGACATAAGGTCAGCTATTGATGTACCTGTGGGTTCATCTAGCCAAACAGATTTTAAATCCGCGTGATCTAATATATTTGGGCTTATTATGTTTATTTTAGCAAGGGTCACCGCGAGCATTAAATTCTGCATTTCCATAAGCAACATTCTGTTACGCGCTAGGAGCGTCTCATACAAATGACCAGAATCTACTTGACTCTTCTTTGCAGCTTTTAATATTGTGTTGACGGTTGACGTAAGCTGGTTGATCTGCTCTTGAACTTTCGTGTTTATAGCTACCTGCCTGTTGTTGGAGTTCACCAATTGTAACTCTGTGAATCTAATCTGTTCAAAGTCACTAGCGTCCGGCGTTCCTGCAACAACTTTGAGAGCTGTGCCTAAAAAGTCCAAACTCCTTGCTACTCTGTGATGCACTCCAAGCGCTTCTACCATATCCCTGAGGTGGGCGGCATCCACACTTAGAAGCTTCTTCATGTGTGACTGCGGAAACATATCACATAGCCCAATTGTTTCCTTTACCATTCTGTCATATTCAGAGATGTTAGCGGTGTGCCTGACGAAGCTGAATTCCTCCCATACCAGAACTTCGCCCTCAACAATAGGGATATATTTGGCGTGTGAATAGTCCGTCACACGCGCCGCAGTACCCACAAGAAAGAGAGACAGCAGAAACCCATACCTGCGGAAAACAGACAAAACGGACTGTACTATTACTAAGTGTCTCCTAATAATAACGCCAAGCGGCGTAAAATCTTAAAGCTAATGCCAAGTGGCTCAAAATGTTGAAACTTAAAACTATTGCCAAGTGGCGCAAAAAATAAAAACTTATAGCTCTCGCCCTACTTAAGGTTGTCCTTATGGACCACCCTCCCCCCAATGAGAACGGTCGTGCCGAGGTCTGCCTCTACGACACGTTCATCACACAAGGGCGTGAGCTTGTTGCCAAGCCTACGGTTTCTTTTTACCAAGACCTTTTCTCCTACTTCAAAAATCCTATTCTGACGCTGGGAGTTCAGCCTAGCTCGGAGTGTGTCTTGCGCATTCCTTAGTTTTGCTGATATTTCTTCCTGAGGTTCACCTGCAGGTATAAGAATGGCATCAACAGGTTTCTTTTTGATAACGGAATGGATTGTTTTGTTATATTCTACCGTGGCCAGCATTATGATTTCAACTGAGTCACTAATGTTTTTCTCTAATTTGAGGCAGCGCGCAAGTTCGGCTAGAGTGCTATGGAAGCGCTCCACTTGGCCATTGGAGGTGCTATGCAGCGGAGGCGCATTAACAATATGGACTCCGTAGTTGTTTAATAACAGGGACTTGATTGTCAGCGAATTCAGCGAAGGTTCGTTGTCGCAATATATTGTTTTGACTCGCGGAAAGAAATTCATCAGCTGCAGTAGAGGGACTTTTAAGTCCTCAATAGTGCGCGATTGAATAGGTTGTACGACTGCAAATTTAGAAAACTTATCAACACAGGTCAAAAAAAACTTTTTGTCTGTGGAAAAAATATCAATGTGCAGAAATTCGCCAGAAGCCTCAGGAATTGGAGTCTCCCCTAGCTCTTGTTTTCTTGGATGTCTGTCGTACTTTGCCGTTGAACAGATTCTGCAGTTCTCTGCAATTTCTTTGGCTATTTTTGCCATTTTTGGAAAATAATATTCCGAAAGGACTTGCTTGACATTTTCTTGAGCTGCTCTGTGCGCTCTATTATGTTCCGCAATTAGGATTTCCTTCCTCTCATCTATATTAAATACATCTGCAACACGATTTTTGCAGTGCCAAAATTTCGTACCTGGAAACATACGCACTAAGCCATCTTGAACTTGGGCTAGCGTGTGCAGGTTGCAGTAGAGGGCATTTACCGCTTTCGGATTGATTAAGTCACGGAGTTGGTCAAGAAGGGTTGCGGCATCAATGAAGCTTACCTCATGACGTCTTTTATCCCCAAAAAGAATGAAGTTGCGTTTTGAGGGGACGCGTGCCTCTTCAATGACGATTTGATTTTGAAAACAATTGAGCGGCTTTTCAGTAGACTCAATTGTGTGCGTTAACGACAGCTCGCTGTGGACTGTGGCCGCACAGGAATCGGCATTAAGCTCGTCTAGAGTATTGAGCTGCTGTCGCGAAAGCGCATCAGCAACTAAATTTTCCCTGCCTGGCTTATAAAACATTCGCGCATTTGTTTCCTCAATACGCGCTTTCCACCTTTTGATTTTGGCATTTGGGTTTGATTCGGAAACGGCAAAAGTTAACGGTTGGTGGTCTGTGAAAATGTTTATGTCTTTTACACCATATAGGTAGTGACGTAGCTTGCTAAGAGCCCAAACTATAGCTAATAACTCCCGTTCGTTCGTGGCATAGTTCACTTCTGGGGTTCTCAATGTTCTGGAAATCATTGAGATGGGGCGACCCTCTTGTGAAAGCACTGCCCCTATGCCGTAGGCTGAGGCGTCTGTCGTTAGATCAAACGGCTTCTTATAGTCAGGGTAACGGAGCATGACATTTTCTGAAGACAAAATGTTGCGAAGCTTATGAAAAGCCTGGCGCTGAAGATCAGAGAACTCTACTATAATGTTACGCGATCTATGCTTACTAACTGACCCATTCTCACCCTTTAGGACGTCAGAAATGGGTTTTGCTATTGAGGCAAAGTCCTTGATGAAACATCTGTAGTAACTGGCCAAACCAAGAAATGATCTAACTTCAAAAACATTCTTTGGTTCTGGGTACTCTTTAATTGCTTTGACCTTTTCCGGGTCTGTTGTGGCTCCGTCGCTGGTTACCACAAAACCAAGAAAACCTACGCTTTTCTTAAAAAAACGCGATTTCTCCTTGGAGACTCTCATATTTGCCTCATACAAGCTCTTCAAAACCCACTCCACATGTTTGACATGGGAATCTTCATCTTTCGAGAAGACAATGACATCGTCAACATAAACATAGCAGGATTTGCCAATCTGCTCACGCAGTATGTCGTCAACGGTTCTTTGGAAGATGCTGGCTGCATTCTTCAACCCGAAAGGAAGCCGACAAAATTCGTACTTTCCCCCGTTAACCGCGAAAGCTGTTTTCTCACGATCACGCTCTGCTAGCGTGATCTGGTGGTAACCGGATTTCAGATCTAATGTCGAAAAGTATTTGGCCTTACCAAGATTCCCAAGGATCATTGGAATATTAGGCATGGGGTATCTGTCGGCAATGGTTTTCTCATTGAGTTTTCGAAAATCCATTACAAGACGCATGTTCTTGTTGCCGAACTCATCTGTGCCCTTTTTGTCAACCACCCAAATGGGGTTGTTATAGGGGGAAACAGATTTTTTTATGATGCCGTTTTTTAAGAGGCTCTGAATTTCTTTGTTGACAAATTCTGCTGCTCCCATTGGATAGGGATACAATCGGACATAAACAGGTTGTTCGTCAGTGGTCCTGATAGTGGCCACAACTGACGTATTATATGGAAGTGCTTCTTCCGGATCTGCAAAGGCTTTGCGCCTGTTTTTTAGCATTTTGAGAAATGTCTCCTTTATCGAATCAGGAGCGTCAGCGCAATCGACATTTGTAAAATTAACGTCTGCGCACCTGTGGAATTCGATAGGTTCTGTTACTGAGCCACATTTGAGTTGGCCAGAGGAAAGACAAAGCAAAGCTCCCGCTTGTGTGAGTAGGTCGAGCCCTATAATTCCATCAAAGGTCGACAAGTCAGGGAGCAAAAAAAATGTGGCCTTTTGGCCGAACAAAGATACGAGGCACTTGTGTGTAATGTTGGAGGTGCCGTGAATTGAGTGGGTAGAAAAAGATGAATTTACTGGGCGCACCCCTTTTAGACTTTCATGTGGTCTGATATAATTTTTGGAAGCGCCAGTGTCGATGAGAAATCTCATCTGAACCCCTGCTACTTTCCTACAAATGAAGGGTAGCAGGGAGCTACCCCTAAAAAATTGACAATGTCCGATTCATAGTCGCTACCATTGTCGTCAGCGATTTGCTGCTCTGCTCCTGCAGCAGCGCTAGCATATTCCCTTGGGTCTTGATCTGGCTCATGAGCCGTGTGATTGACCCTTTGCCTTCTCTGTCCAGTTGAGCGTCCAGAGGTGGCTGTTCTCTTATAGGCCTGCGGAGCGCTAGAGTTAACATAGGCCGGTGCCTGTGATGGCTGAAGGATTTTTGACGAGGATGGGTCGACATCCATTGGTTCCTGCGAGCCATTACCTTTGTTCCACTTACCACTCTGCTGTTCAGATTGGTTCTGTGGTCTTTGTTGCCTAGTGAAATGGGGATTCTTGGAGCCGCTGGCTTGCTGATCTCCCTGCTGCTGATTCCTATCTTGCTGACGGCCTTGTGGTCTTGGGGTCATTCTTCGTTCCCTATCTTCTTGGCCCTTAGCGAAACTTGCCGCAAAAGCGTACCTCTCATGGTTTGCCTCTACCTCTTGTGCTAGCGCGAGGGCCGCCGGTAAGTCCTTAGGCTTTGCAGCGAAGAGGACATCCGTCAGGCTACGCTTGAGGCCTGAGACAAACACACGCAAAGCATCTTCCCTAAACTTGGTGCAAAGGGCTTGTGCCATGCTTGGCTCATATGACATGTTAACCTTATTAGTGATCAGGGTGAGCTTTTTCTCCACCTCATCGTAGTACTGTAAAAGTGTTAAGGAGCCCTGTCTGAGTGTGCTCATTTCCTGTTCTATAACATGAATGCCCCTCTTGTCTCTGTACGTAAAGTCGAGACGATTTATTATGGCATCAAAATTCATGACTGTGCCAAACTGACCTAAGACACCGTCAGCCGCCCCTCTAATCTTGCTCTTAATAATTATCACCGCTTGATAGTGGCGCGAGCTGCCGTCATACGGTTTGTAAATAGCATAGGCAGCAACCGCAGCTTGCCTCCAAGAGGCGTACGTCTCCGGTGCCCCCGTAAATTCTGGTAAACATTTAACGGCATCCAATGGCTCGTTGCATTGGACGTCGTTTCTGATTTCGACCGGCTTGAATGCTTCGACCGGCGGTGGTGTAATGTTAGTGGCAGATATTCTGTTTGATAGCGCTTGTATCTGAGCGTCTATAGAATTCCTCAATTCTGTGTCCCTCAACTGTAATACTACACTTTGTGCCTCTAGGGCGCTCGCTATTGCGACCTGCACTACAGTCTTAAGCTGCTCTGGGTCCATTTCTATTTTTTGCTCGTCAGCGGATTCTATTGAGCCAACGGACTGTGTATCTGTTTCTCTACCTAAAGTAGCGGAATCGTCTGACTCTGATCCCCGCGATTGTTTATCTCTGTAACTGGTAAACGCGTCGTTCATGGGCTACACTGTCAGTATTAAAGTAAACAAAATTTCAAGGGCAGATGAAACACAGCAAATTGAATAAATATTATCGACAGAAGTTGCTGACGAATGGAACACAACTTAATTCAACGCTCGGAGTAAAATTGCAATTTTTTTAACAACAAATTTTTTATTTGAATTCTTTGGTTTTTGTTCACGCAGATTTAAAAAATGTTTTATGCCAAATGGCCCACTTACATTTTATTGATTCCTACAAAGCTGTGTGCTCTACAAATAGTGCTGCTTCCCACGCCGCGGTCACGACCACTCTCTATAATCCCCCGCTGCCGTCTATGCGTACAATTGATCTTCGCTGCCCAAGCCCGCTTGCGCGCAAGGTTGGTGGCAAATCGCTGCCCGAAGAGCTCCAGCGGCTTCGGTGTAATATGAGAATTTTATTGCACTTGCGGCAATGACCAATGTTAACGTAGGTCAGGCACCGCTTTGTTATTCGCACTGGTGGTTTTGGTTTTGTTTAATTTGACACTGCACAGCGTAATTAGTTAATTAGTTAATTCTGTACACTGCACAACGTGTTCATAGGATGGTTCGAAATACGTTTGGGCGCCAATTATCAGTTTTTAGAAACACTAGTAGGTTTGTAATTAAAACTCTAATAGGTTGGTTTATGATTAATTATTTATTTATTTATTTTTATACCCTTGCAGAGGGTATTATAATTTTGTCACGAAGTTTGTAACGCATTGAAGGAGGTATATAAGTATATAAAGTATATATATTCTTGATCAGGGCGACGAGCTGAGTCGATATAGCCATGTCCGTCTGTCCGTCTGTCTGTCCGTCTGTTTCTATGCAAACTAGTCTCTCAGTTTTGAAGCTATCTTGATGAAACTTGGTACAGGTCCGTCTTTTTGCTGCACGCAGTACATATGTCGGAACCGGCGATCGGATAACTATATCATATAGCTGCCATAAGAACGATCGGTTGGAAATAAACATTAAGTATGAAAAACTTTTTTGTTTCTCAAGATATCTCAACCAAATATACACATTATGTGTTTGATTAAGTTTTAAACAGGCTGACCAAATTTGGTGTAAATCGGACTACTATGTCATATAGCTGCCATAGGAACGATCGGTTCGAAAACAACATTTAGTATGAACAACTTTTTTGTTTCTCAAGATATCTAAACCAAATATACACATTGTGTGTTTGATTAAGTTCTAAACGGGCTGACCAAATTTGGTGTAAATCGGACTACTATATCATATAGCTGCCATAGGAACGATCGGTTCGAAAACAACATTTGGTATGAAAACCTTTTTTGTTTCTCAAAATATCTCAACCAAATATACACATTATGTGTTTGATTAAGTTTTAAACAGGCTGACCAAATTTGGTGTAAATCGGACTACTATGTCATATAGCTGCCATAGGAACGATCGGTTCGAAAACAACATTTGGTATGAAAACCTTTTTTGTTTCTCAAAATATCTCAACCAAATATACACATTATGTGTTTGATTAAGTTTTAAACAGGCTGACCAAATTTGGTGTAAATCGGACTACTATGTCATATAGCTGCCATAGGAACGATCGGTTCGAAAACAACATTTAGTATGAACAACTTTTTTGTTTCTCAAAATATCTCAACCAAATATACACATTGTGTGTTTGATTAAGTTCTAAACGGGCTGACCAAATTTGGTGTAAATCGGACTACTATATCATATAGCTGCCATAGGAACGATCGGTTCGAAAACAACATTTGGTATGAAAACCTTTTTTGTTTCTCAAAATATCTCAACCAAATATACACATTGTCTGTTTGATTAAGTTTTAAACAAGCTGACCAAATTTGGTGTAAATCGGACAACTATATCATATAGCTGCCATAGGAACGATCGGTTCAAAATCAACATTTAACAAATTTTGTAAAAATCTGACGACTTACGCAGGGCACTGCATGGGTATTCAAACTTTGGCGCGCCAAAGTTAGCTTGCGCTATATTTTGTATTATATTGATTACAATATTGCCTCTTTATAATGGGCTTTATGAAACACTGGCCGTTCGAGCTCAGCGAGTGAGTTAAATATACGCGAGAATCTTGGGCAGATGTGCCTCAATCAGATTTCAGAATAAAACTAAAGCTAAGGGATACAAATGGAAAAGACTTAGGCTATTGGATTCAACTCACAACGGCCGCTAAAATGCTTAGCTTGCGCCTCGTGCGCTGCCGTTGTGCAAGACATCCGGCCCAGAGCAATGTCAGCTTCTGTGGCTGGTGTGATATCAAATTACATTTGCACTTGTGTTAACTTGTGTTAACTTGCATATGCATATATATATATATACATTTTAAGCCTTCTTACCTGCCATACAAAAGATACAAATTTACCATGTATCACCTACAGCCCGCATCCCAACGAGACTCAACTTGGGAAGCTGCGAACACTAGGCTACCAAAGTCCAGTATTGACTTTACTAACCCTCCTACGGTAGTGGTGAACTTAAACGGGCTCTGGTGACCGAGTCGAGCCGGTATAGCCTCAATCGGCAAAGACAATAGTAAATTCTTGGACACAGTTGGAGTTCTGCACTGATCCCAAGTAAGGTAGCAAGGCGCTGCTCATCAGGCCTCACCAGGCCTCTTCAGCAGTTGACAGCGCTGGTGATTATCATGGAGGAAGAAATTTGACACCCCAGGTGTATCATTATGACGTGCCAGACCCGTTCGCCAAAGGACCCATACTGGCTAGAACGCCAACAGGCAACAGGTAGGCAACGATGGAGGCTGCCAGCACCTCAGAGGATCGGATGTTTCAGATTTTGAAGAACGAATTAACGTTGAGAATGCTGATGGCAAGATGGGTGCCGCATTTCTTAAATTCGGTTCAAAAACGCGTTCCAACGCAATTTTCCCGACAGAATTTGGATCGTTTTCAAAAGAATAAAGCTGAATTTGTCCGCCGATTTGTTACTTTGGATTAAGCTTCAGCTTACCCCTATAATCCAGCACTCCAACAACAAACTGCAGTGTGGACTGAGGCCGGTGTTTCGGCTCTTAAGCAACCAACGTGGTCAAAATCATCGAAAAAGGTTATGTCTTTAATTTTCTTTGATGAGAAAGGGATGTTGTTGATTGACTACTTTCAAAGTGGAAAATCAATATCAGGGGAATACTATTGCAATCTTTTGAACCAACTGAATGCGATTATGTATTTGTAAAAAAAAAGACCTGGTTTAGCTAAGAAAAAAACTTCATATCTTCAAGAGAATGCTTCGGCCCACAGAGGTGCTTTGATTTCCATTTGTTCCACAACTTAAAAAAGAACAACAGGATGGAAAATTGCTGAAAAAAAATTATTGAGCTCAGAGAAGATTACACTGAAGAATAAAAGTAGTTTAACCCTTATATTAAATTTGTTTCATTACTTTACATGTGACCTAGTGAATGAAGCTTCCTCTAAGTCAGGGGCTACACAAAAAGTAGGAGCTGCAAAAGTGTGTTACAACTGACCACGAGTCAGGGGGTTTTACGCTAAGTAAAACTTGGTATTTGTTACGGACTGCTTTTTTGTAGGGCCACACCGGCTGGCTCATCGGTACTCAGGGCGAGTATCGACCCAGGCCCACAGTCCGCACAATCGATACGTTCTATCGATACTATCGAGGAACTACACAACACTAAACAAACAGATGGGGAAATGCAGCAAAAAGGTAAATATTGCACAACAAAACTGGAAAAACGGAAACTAACTGACATGGTGAGTAATAAATAACAACAAAATATCAAAAATTTTATTTAATTTTTTTCGTCTTATTTTGACGAGTTCTACCGGAATCCATCATCAGATCTGTCCGCCCCAAGATTCGTAGAACTGCCCAAAATATAATAACGCTAATCACGGATCCATCTTCTCCAAACAGGATCCTGGATCTGGACCCAGGCGTACCCAACCTGCCTGAGATGACCACATCGACGCACAGTGGGGCCGTTTGAGTTTTTACTTTGCGAAAATCATATCTTTTGATCCAAAAGATATATCGAAAAAAATTAAAAAGCATTTGTTAGAAAACTTCTTCAGCTTTAAATTGAATGTAAAATCTTAAAAATTGAGCATTATACCTGTTTTCCACAGGTAGTCAAAGTTGGATTTTGTTTTCACATGATTTTATACGATAGTTTTGCCTTAGAAGTATGCAAACATCAAACAATTTCACTATAACTGCTCGAAATTACATATATATATCTATAGCAATATATCCTTAAGCATTTTAATACTTATAAATGAATTTAAATCAGTTTCTTAGTTCTATTTACTGTAGCGAGCATATTTATTATAATTCAAATTTCTAATACATTTATATCGTGTTAATTCCTATGAAAACAAAATTTAAATAAAATAAATCTCTTTTTAATTGTTTGAAATTAATTTAAAAATATTGCGCAAGCTAACTTTGGCACGCCAAAGTTTGGATACCCTTGCAGTTTCCGGTATAAGCCGTAAGATTTTTACAAAAAGTGTTAGATGTTGATTTCGAATTGATATAGTAGTCCGATTTGCACCAAATTAGGTCAGGCTGTTTAAAGCTATACCAAACATACAAAGTGTGAGTTTGGTTGAGATATCTTAAGAAACAAAAAAGTTTTTCATACTAAATGTTGATTTCGAACCGATCGTTCCTATGGGAGCTTTCGACATATGTAGTGCGTGCAGCCAAAAAACAGACCTGTGCCAAGTTTCATCAAGATAGCTTCAAAACTGACAGACTAGTTTGCATATAAACAAATGCGCACTGCAGGTAGCGCACAAATGCGCTCGCCGCGACGCAATTTTGCCCAAGCAAATTGCGCATTTTTGCCTAAGCAAATTGCACATTTTTAGGCTAGGTGCATTAATCGTATGTTAAACTGCGCCGAAAACGCAAAATTTCGCACTCTGGAATTATGAAAAATCGTTTTCAAAATAATCATAGTATCACGTGTTATAAGTCGCTTGCCTGGTCTAGCCTGGACTCGGTGTTAAAAGTCTATGTAAAGTCGAAAAATTGCTTCAAAAATAGAGGTTTAGTAAATAATTTATTTAAAATACTTCCATACTCAAAATGTACAAATTTTTATATTTCTCGCCATGGAATTGTCACAACTTTAAGTTCAAGTTAAGAAACTTTAACTCAAATGAACCATTTAGATATAATTCTATCCCAAAGATGAAAAATTTTTGCAAAAAATACTCAAAAATGACAACATGAAAATTTTGTTCATGTTTGAAGAGCTCTACCACCGAAGCAAATTACCTAATCGAAAAAGGAAAGTTAGGTCAGTAAACTTAAAACAATTCTCTACCTAACTGCATTTCACGTTTTGCCAGATTTCGACTCGTGAGTTTTGATTTTTGCCACGTGAGTCTCGTGAAAGCCCCACTGTGCGACGTCATCTCCCTGATGTTGGTCATCGTCAATGATGAAGTTCACCTGGTGGTGCTTCTCATGATTCCCCTCCCCCTAAAGATGATTCATTCAGCCGGACATGTCTTGTTCTTTCATGTATGTATAATTTCAATCAGTTTCTTATTGTCTAACATACGTTTATTTTATATTTTATAATATAATTGCTAGTTGACATGTTAATTGCATGTATAGATGCCGCTAGAACAACGGATACCAAAGTAAATAACCAAATGAGGACCAATACAGATGTGACGACAAGCTTTTAATAAATTATGGCGCAAACGGGTATATGCAAAGTATATATATAATATTTGCATGTATGTATATGTTTATGTGGATGATATTTTTAAATGAAATCGCTTAATTCTACCTTGACCTACCTAAAGAGCTCTCTGGGTGGTTAAAGGGGCGATGAAGTTGCATATCTTATATACCATATATATATATATATATATATATATATAACACGGGCTGGCACTCTTCTTCCCCCGACCCCTATGCCAGCCAAGTTACGCTGCTGCGACAACAACTGCAGCTGTTCGTTGACACTGGCTGGTACTCTTCTTCCCCCGACCCCTATGCCAGCCAAGTTACGCTGCTGCGACAACAACTGCAGCTGTTCGTTGACACTGGCTGGTACTCTTCTTCCCCCGACCCCTATGCCAGCCAAGTTTCGCTGCTACAACAACAATTAGAGCAGTTCGTTGACACTGGCCGGTGCTCTTCTTCCCCCCGACCCCTATGCCAGCCAAGTTTCGCTGCTACAACAACAATTAGAGCAGTTCGTTGACACTGGCCGGTGCTCTTCTTCCCCCCCCCCTATGATAGCCAAGTTACGCTGCTGATACGTTGACTGCGGCGGTTCGTTGGCAATATCCGGTTGCCAATCAGCACTTTGACGCTTAGCAGTTTTGGGTCAGCGTGTGCAGCGCCGACTCAGCGAAACCACGGCTACTGCAAGCGGCGGCCAGGCGGTCAAATTGCAGCATGTGCATGCCAACGTCGACGCCGCCGCCGCCGTCAACTAAGACTTCGTGGGAATCAAAGCTGGCCGGCGACGAGAGAGCTCCCCGAGCTGGCGAATAGTTAAGACACACCTTTGTGAATTACATTTAATTATATTATCAATAAATCAACATTATAACGTATTCTCTGCAAATCTTTACTTCACATCTCCTCATTGGGAATAACAGATTCGAGGATTCTACGATGATAAGGTAATATGATAGGGCGTCCGCAGGACGCCCAGACTTCAAGTCGGGCGCTCACAGGGCGCCCGGACTTAACTTATATATATATCTATTTACACATATACTACATATATGCATACGTGTACGGTATTGCAATTTGAATTGAATGTCGTGTGTGTATTGTGTTGTCCTATTCTGTTTATCTTACAAATATACTTTACTACGTTACTTAATATATTTCTTATTTCTTTTCAAATCTTTATTTTGTAGCTATTTTAAGCTTTAATTTTTAATAAATTATAATTTTTAATGAATTAGTTATGATTTTTCTTTAATAAATTATGTTTAATACATAACTAAACTAAAAAAAAAACTGGCTGGGACTTCTTATTAATTTTTTTGCCGAATTTGCAGCAGACAGATCAACGTATACGGACAAAATACCCGTGAAAAACGACAGCTCTGACACTGCCGGAGAGCTGTGGCGTTATTCAGTGCATTATCGCCAGAAGGCGTATGGATTGGACTCACTCTTGCTTTTTTCCCTCGGTGAGCTTCCGTCGCCCTTTTAAAAGGCAACCGCTTTTTTGAGTTTAGGCCAACTGCCTTGGCGCTGCTTACTGCTGCTTACGGCTGTGTGCTGCTGCTTGCTGCTGTTTGTTGCAGTTTGGTGCTGTTTGCTGCCGTTTGGACGCACAATGGGCCCTCCTGCTGTGCCGTGGCCAATCTCGGCTAGTAATTGCACCGCCTTTGGGATGCCTTGGCTGCGGCTCGTAGCCGGCGGAATTGAAAGCCGAAAGGGAGCTTCAATTCCCCTGAAATCGGCGCTGAGTCCCGGTCTTCACTCGTCTCACAATATATATTTTATATGTTAATTATTATAATTAATATATGTGAATATAGGGGCACGTCCGTCCGCCTCTCTCTCTCCCACCAGAAAAATTTTCGATCGTGATTTGCCAAAATTTTGAGACCCTCTTCCTCTTCTTTCGCTGCCTTCTTTTTTTCTCAAAATTGTTGGTGCAATACTGCTCCCTAGTATTTCTCCCTATGGGCCAATGGGCATAAGGGGCATTGATGACTATTGTTGTCGCACTCCAACATTTCCCCTCAAGATCGGATATCTTGCGGGGTTGTCACCCCACTAAATTCCTTCCCCGATATTTCCATCAAATAAAATCCCAGGGAAAAATATAGCGCAAGCTAACTTTGGCGCGCCAAAGTTTGGATACCCTTGCAGTGCCCTGCGTAAGCCGTCAGATTTTTTACAAAATTTGTTAAAGGTTGATTTTGAACCGATCGTTCCTATGGCAGCTATATAATATAGTAGCCCGATTTACACCAAATTTAGTCAGCCTGTTTAGAACTTATTCAAACACACAATGTGTATATTTGGTTGAGATATCTTGAGAAACAAAAAGTTTTTCATACTAAATGTTTATTTCCAACCGATCATTCCTATGGCAGCTATATGATATAGTTATCCGATCCGGCCGGTTCGGACATATGTACTGCGTGCAGCAAAAAGACGGACCTGTACCAAGTTTCATCAAGATAGCTTCAAAACTGAGAGACTAGTTTGCATAGAAACAGACAGACAGACAGACGGACAGACGGACATGGCTATATCGACTCAGCTCGTCGCCCTGATCAAGAATATATATACTTTATGGGGTCTGACACGCCTCCTTTAATGCGTTACAAACTTCGTGACAAAATTATAATACTCCTGCAAGGGTATAAATATCGACTATCCGGATGCGATTTGAGCAAAAAATAAAACTCACAAAATAATCATTGTTTTGGAGTTATATTTTTTTGCTCAGCCATAACGATTATTGGTTGAGTTTTGAAATATAACTTAAAATTAATCATTATTTTGTGAGATTATTAATAAAAATCGAAAATAATTATTATATATAATTTTTTGAATAAAACTTATAATGATTACTGTCCCTGATTTAAAGCGATCTGACTGAGTCAGTGGCAGTTTGCAAAATACCAAAGATTTATTAAACCCAGTACTTTAAAAAAGTACAAATTGGTCTATTAAGTTTGTGCAAAAACACAACACCTATATCTCAGAGACTAAAATAACTAGAGCCACCAAATTTGGCATGCAAGTTCAACTATATCTTGCATTGATCAAGTATGTTTTGGAATTTTACCACGCCCCCTTCCGCCCCCACAAATTTGATACAAAATTTCAAAGTAGAATTACGAAAGCACCTTCAATGCTAGCGATATGATTTTTGGCATACATGATGAACTTTATAGTCCAATCTTGTCCTGAAAGTTTTTTAGTATACGGCTGTTCGAAATTTCGAAAATATGAACACCTAGAGAGTATAAGAACTAGGGACACCAAATTTGGTATGTAGGATCATCTATATCTACCATTGATCAAGTTTGTTTTAGATTTTTGCCACGCCCCTATCCGCCCCGGAAATTGAAATACAAAATTTCGAAGACGATTTGTTAGCGCCTTGATTGTTGGTACATACGAGGGGGGCTGATAAGTAATCAGCCTTACCAAGAGAACACATTTTTAACCACCTCTAAATATTTTGTTCGAATAGTGTTTTCGTTTTCAACTATTAAATGTTGGACTGCCGAGTTCAGGTGCGGTCGGGCAAATATTTTTGACGAGGATCATCCGTGACGTCTCAAAGTGGTGATAACCTTAAAAATGGTGGATTAAGTCCACGGAAGGTTATTGGAAGATTGTCGAATCAAGCCGCAAGAGATTGTTAATGCCCTAAACATTTCTAGTGAACGTGCTGGAAACGTTTAACACAATTTTTTAAATATGAAAAGGCTTTCGTCAAAGTGTTTGCCGCGATTGCTGTCAATGGAGAACATACTCAACCGCTTAGACATTGCAAAGGACAGTTTGGCATTGTTTAACGCGAATAAGAACGAATTTGTGACCGTCGACGAAACTTGGATACATCACCATACACCAGAGAGTAAAAAACAGTCAAAGCAGTGGGTTTCAACAGAAGAAACGGCGCCGAAAAAGGCAAAGTCTGGTGAAGGCAACGGTTTTCTGGCATGCCCGAGGTGTATTTCATTTGGATTAAATGGAAAACGGCAGAACAATTACTTGAGAATTCTATTCTAACCTTTTGAGACGATTTGATTCGGAACTGAAGAAAAGAAGGCTGCATATGGCGCAGAAAAAGTTTTGTTTCACCAAGATAACGCTCCCGATCACAAGATCGTTGAAATTGTGTGAATTAAAGTACGAAATTCTCCTCCGTCCCCCCTATTCACCCAATTTGACACATCTGGTGAACCTTAAATTGTTTCATTTGCAAGTCGTAGAGAAACGATACTCCCAGACTGGAAAAGAAAGTCTCGCTCTAGTATGGGCAGTTGAAGAGTTCCACTTAAATAGCTTTTCTCGGTTATGCGAATTACCATCAACAAATTCGAGCTGGAGGATAACGGAACATAATATATTTCGAGTTATTGAATACCCTACATCATTGAACATTTCAGAAATAGCACCGGAGACTGGGGCTGATGAGTAAATCGTGGACGCGATGACCTATTTGGATGTCAACTCGTGGGATAGCGGTACATCGAACAGTTTTTACCCATTTCGGTTCGAAATTTCGCTGCTAGGAAAAATTCTTTTGAGGGAAACACGGCTAATTATCCCAAAAAGCCTGCGGAAAAGAATCCTAGAACTTGCTCATGAAGGACACCCCGGTGAATCGGCCGTGAAGCGTCGATTGAGAGTCAAGGTGTGGTGGCCACGCATCGATAGAGATGTGGAAAGCTTTGTGAAATCATTGGAGTTTACGCCACTCCACACATTCATAGGGCTTCAAAGAAAATGAACCCTGCTAAGATTGGCAATGGAGGGAGCTGGCAACAACTGCATCCTCAGCCAGAGGGACGCTGATGCTCTATCATGTGAGCTCCCCTTGTTGATACAACCAAGGGACGAAATGCCAGCCGAATACAAGTTCGATCGCAATTTCAGAGTGAACTTGAGCAGTAAAAGAAATAGACAACCCTTGAGGAGGTCCATCCCATGAATCACCATACAATTAAGTGGTACACTGACGGATCCCTAACTAATCAAGGCACTGGCCTCGGTGTTGTTGGTCCTAGGTTATCCCACTATGAATCCCTAGGTACTCACACCAGCATCTTTCAAGCTGAGGTGTGCGCTATAGGAAGGTGTGCGGATTTCAACCTTACACGCAACTATCGGAATAGAGACATAGCCATTCTATCTGATAGTCAAGCGACACTGAAGGCAATCAGCAAGAGTAGACTAACATCAAAAGTAGTCCGGGAAGTCCGGATAAAGCTAGATCTGCTGGGATCATGGATTCCAGGGCATGCTAGCCCTAGCAGGAATGGGTGCTGAAAGCCCCTTATAGGACCTGAACCGTTTTGTGGCATTGGGAACAACACATTACGGAAATCTCTTAGAGAGGAAGAAAAACATTTGCGCCAGTTATGCTGGAATGATAGTCAAGGCCTATGACAGGCAAAGAGTCTCCTGGGTAGCTACAATCTGCAAAGATTTAAGCAACTTATAGTCATGGGGAAGAACAGACTTAGAATACTGACCGGTCTTTTGACAGGACACTGTAGACTGAGAAGCCACTTATGCAAACTAGGCATAGTAAGCATCGGGACTTGCCGATACTGTAATATAAGTAGCGACGTGTACCGCCTTAGCAAGGAGAAGATAATAATAATAATAATAATAATAATAATAATAATAATAATAATAATAATAATAATAATAATAATAATAATAATAATAATAATAATAATAATAATAATAATAATAATAATAATAATAATAATAATAATAATAATAATAATAATAATAATAATAATAATAATAATAATAATAATAATAATAATAATAATAATAATAATAATAATAATAATAATAATAATAATAATAATAATAATAATAATAATAATAATAATAATAATAATAATAATAATAATAATAATAATAATAATAATAATAATAATAATAATAATAATAATAATAATAATAATAATAATAATAATAATAATAATAATAATAATAATAATAATAATAATAATAATAATAATAATAATAATAATAATAATAATAATAATAATAATAATAATAATAATAATAATAATAATAATAATAATAATAATAATAATAATAATAATAATAATAATAATAATAATAATAATAATAATAATAATAATAATAATAATAATAATAATAATAATAGATCCTTCACTCCCAAGTTACTTGCTCCCGTCTCTGATTTTTTCCTCGACTGTTGTACAGCATGCTGAGGCGTCCGCTCCAGCACCATCGGGATTAAATTTGGGCAAGGTGACATGCGTAGCCTTATCTGCCGACGTCCTCGGTGTCTGCATAGATTTCAGTAGCTCCATCAAAGTCCTGTTTTGGGCTTCCAACGCTGTCATATATTGTCCAGAAGTATTTTCTGTAGGCGAGGCGAATCCCACTTCTGATGTCGGAGGGTTGTCCATTTTTCAAGTAATTTAATGTCCAGAAGCCTTCCTATCGCCTTCTGAACTGAACCTTTCTAAAGTCAGTTTCCGACTTTATACTTTCTACTCAATTCTTGTTCATTGTTAGTCGTCTCTCTCTAACATGTTTGTCAGCGCTTAACGAACAGACCTCACTTGGCAGCAATATATTGCTATCTTGCTCTGCCATGCTTTTCACTCAATTTCTAACTCCTTTTGCTTTCTTCAAGAAGTGCAAGTCATTGCTATCTTAAAACTAAGGAATGCCAACAACAAGCAGATTTAAGAAGTCCCCGCTTCACTTGCTCTGGCAAAGCAAATAAAGTGGGCTCCGTTTCATTTGATCCGACATATACATATATATATTAAATTAAAGTTGTGGGTTTTTAGCGACCTTTTTAATTGTAAAAATTTGATGACGTTTATCACCA
>JAWNND010000139.1:0-182438 GCA_035043265.1 Drosophila testacea | reverse complement strand
GGGTTGACGCAAGACCTTATGAGCACTTGCGTTCAGTGCCAGGGCGGACACAAAGTAGGAGTTTCCTCAACTACACCTGTAACATTGAGTAAACAATGTCATGTTTCGAACGTACTTGGAGACTAGCTATGTTTTAATAGGACGGAGACAGCCCTAACATTAGCCCAGCAGCCATTTCGCCAGGGTTTCAATCTGGGTACTCAGGTGCCAGAATGTTATTTCTGCCGACTGTCGAATCTTCTTTATTGTCTACCGATTCGGAGAAAGACTGGAATCATAGCCGTCCAATATGGAGCAGACGCTAACCAGATTGCCGCCCGATGCGGGAACAGACGCAATCTGGATTTACTCTTCAGTGGGCCCATCTGGCTGCAGCGAAGCGCCTTCTCACCTTAGCCAGCCGTTTGTCGGATGACAGCGGGACTGTTTCCAGGGTTGCCGCGTGGAGGCGGTGAGTTGCTTGAGGCAATCGTGCATGGATCGCGCTGGGAATCACCAAGTTGAAACCAATCAGACACTTTGCCATGCAGTCATAACCCCCAACCCCATAATAATAATAATAATAATAATAATAATAATAATAATAATAATAATAATAATAATAATAATAATAATAATAATAATAATAATAATAATAATAATAATAATAATAATAATAATAATAATAATAATAATAATAATAATAATAATAATAATAATAATAATAATAATAATAATAATAATAATAATAATAATAATAATAATAATAATAATAATAATAATAATAATAATAATAATAATAATAATAATAATAATAATAATAATAATAATAATAATAATAATAATAATAATAATAATAATAATAATAATAATAATAATAATAATAATAATAATAATAATAATAATAATAATAATAATAATAATAATAATAATAATAATAATAATAATAATAATAATAATAATAATAATAATAATAATAATAATAATAATAATAATAATAATAATAATAATAATAATAATAATAATAATAATAATAATAATAATAATAATAATAATAATAATAATAATAATAATAATAATAATAATAATAATAATAATAATAATAATAATAATAATAATAATAATAATAATAATAATAATAATAATAATAATAATAATAATAATAATAATAATAATAATAATAATAATAATAATAATAATAATAATAATAATAATAATAATAATAATAATAATAATAATAATAATAATAATAATAATAATAATAATAATAATAATAATAATAATAATAATAATAATAATAATAATAATAATAATAATAATAATAATAATAATAATAATAATAATAATAATAATAATAATAATAATAATAATAATAATAATAATAATAATAATAATAATAATAATAATAATAATAATAATAATAATAATAATAATAATAATAATAATAATAATAATAATAATAATAATAATAATAATAATAATAATAATAATAATAATAATAATAATAATAATAATAATAATAATAATAATAATTTTTTTTTTTTTTTTTTTTGGGCTAAGGAGGGGAAAATGCCTACACGCATCTCTCGATCTGCCGTCGCAGAGAGGTATGTGGGGCTTGCACCCACTAACGACCCCCCCTTTTTTTTAGGCCTTTACCCACTTCGGGAGCGCTTTCGCATAACTTCGAAGTGGTGCCCTTTCGCTCACAGCGCCGACTACTCACGCTTTCATAGCGTTCTGCTAGTCGGTCCGCGTCCGGACTCGCCCTCTCTTAAGCACTTGCTGATGTTTAAAGTGCCTCTATTTCCGCCATTCGTCGCTCCTCCAGTATCACTGCGTCCAAGTCGCGTTTCTTCTCTAGAAGAACACTACTCGCGAGTGCCGTTGCAGCGTCCCAGAACTCCGTCCGTTGCAGCATTTTCTCGACAAAGCTTTCCGGCTCGATGGGCCCCATCGTGCTTTCTGCCAAGCGTCTGTGATCGTTCCACTTGTGGCAATAGAAAAAGGTATGCTCTGCATCGTCCACGTCCGCATCACCATAGATGCAGCAGGTGCTTCCCGTTTTTCCCATGCGGAATAGGTATTTGCGAAAATACCCATGTCCGGACAGCAGTTGCGTAAGGTAATAATTTACCTCTCCATACTCTCTCTCCATCCAGCTCTTCACGTTCGGTATGAGTCTTAACGTCCATCTGCCGTTTGTTGCTGACTGCCAGCGCTCTTGCCACTGCTGAATGGTGTGCTGCCTAGCCTCTTCGAAGGTCGACACTCTTCCCTCTCGCTTTTCTTCCCAGCGTTTCCTGCGTTCAAAGGCTAGCAGATCAATGGGTATGCAGCTGCTAATTACCAGTACTGCCGCTTCGGATACTGTCCGGTAAGCCGATGCGATCCTGAGTGCCGCAGTACGTTGCACCGACGCGTACACCTTGCGTCGGGAATCAGCTTTCAAAGCTTCAGCCCACACCTCGCATCCATATAGCAATATGGTATTGCTGGCTGTCAGTAGCAATCTCCGCTTGCTCTGTGTGGGACCTCCTATGTTGGCCATCAGTCTAGCCAGGGATGCTGTAGCTCTGCTGGCTTTCTTTGCTGCGTGTTGTATCTGCGCCCAATAGTTGAGTCTGCTGTCCAGCTGTAGCCCCAAGTACTTCGCCGATCTTTGCGTGCTTTTTGCGTGGCCACAGACCTGCAGCGGCACTTCTAGCGGTATGTGGCTTCTTGTAAGGAGAAGAAGCTCCGTTTTTTCTGCAGCCAGCTTGAGGCCGTGATCGCGTAGCCACGTTTGGACCTGCGTCATCACCGCGTTTAGCTTACGCTGTGCTTTAGTGGTGTCGCGCGCGGCAATCACTGCGGCAACGTCATCAGCAAAAGCCACTAAATGAGAGTCCTCTGGCATTTTCATGTCCAAGATGCTATCATAGGTGTCGTTCCACAAATCAGGTCCAAGGATAGACCCCTGTGCTGCGCCCGACGTGATCGTGAGTCGTCTACTGCCATCACTTGTGTCATACAAGAGGACACGATCGCTAAGATAGCTCCTCGTCATCTTCATTAAGTACCTTGGAGTTTGGTACCTGGTCTCCAGAGTGTTGAGGATGTCTCTCCACTTTACGCTGTTAAATGCGTTGCGAACATCTAGTGTCGCCAGCAGCACTATTTTGCGCGAGAAATGGTTTCCCCTCTGCGCGTTCGCTACGGTGTCAATTACGTCATGGATCGCTCCAAGTGTGGAATGGCCGGTTCTGAAGCCGTGCTGTCTAGGTGACAGTCCACCAGCGCTCTCGACCGCAGCAGCAAGTCTAGGCTTAATTAGCCTTTCCAGCAGCTTACCGGGCGTGTCTAGCATACATAGTGGTCGGTATGCTTCGGCAGACTCTGGGTTTCCCTTTCCTTTGCTGATTAAGGTCAGTTTCTGCTGCTTCCAGACCGCTGGAAAGTTTCCTTCTACTAGGCAGGCGTTGTACATGTCTAGCAGCACATGCGGGCGTTCGGATGCGATTACTTTTAGGACCTCAGTTGGAACCCCGTCTGGTCCCGGAGATTTCTTACTCTTTAGAGCGCCAGCAGCGGATGTAAGCTCTTGCAGCGTGAACAAGGGGGGCACCTCGTCTGGCTGATCTTCCAAAAGTGCTTCCAGTGGTTGATGTGTTGGAAACAGTGTACCAACAATCTCCGCCATCTTGCTGCTGTCCAGGAGCGGAGGGGATGGGGTTGCACCCAACTTCTTCATGACTATCTTATAGCCCATGCCCCAAGGGTTGCTATTTATGTCGTTTCGAAGCTCCTCCCACTTGGTCTTCTTGCTAGTTTTTATAGCACCGTTCAGCGCCTGTCTTGCGGTTTTGTAGGCGCTCAATTCCGCTTCTGCTGGGCCACGTCTTCGGGATCTAGTGAGCTTTCGTCTACAGCGGAGGCATGCGCTTCTCAAATCGGCTATCTCCTCATTCCACCAGTAAGCCGCTTTCCTTTGGTGTGCTCGTTTGACCCTGGGCATAGCAGCATCACAAGCCCTGATGATGCTCTGCATCGTCTGCTGCACAATCGTCTCCGAGTCGTGAGCTGGCCGCTGTTGCACCGAGCTGTTGTCCAGGGTTGCGAGCAACGCAGGGATGTCTAGACGCTCGCTCTTCCACTTGCGTGTTCCCCTCTGAACATTGGTTGGTTGGGGGCGACTAGTCAACTCGATGCTGTATTCGATGTACTGATGGTCGCTACCAGTATAATCCTCGAGTACTGTCCAGTTTTTGAGTGCACCAGCAAGCCGCTCAGATACAAGCGTTATGTCCGGTGTAGTGGCCACGCATCCAGGTCTTCGGAAAGTTGTGCTGGTCCCTGAGTTTGCTACAACAAGGCCCAGTCTAGACGCCATGTCAAGAGTTCGCCGTCCTCTCGGGTCTGTGTCGCTTGATCCCCATTCAACCGCCTTAGCGTTAAAGTCGCCTGCCATGACCAAAGGCTCTCCGATTTCTCGTGCGCAGTCTTCGATGCTGTCAAGTTTGGCCTCAAATTCCGCAATGGGATCGTTTGGTGTTAAGTAGCAGCTTATAAGCGAGTATCTGCTGCCCTTAACCCACACGAATCCATTTCCTCGTCCGCTGTTTAATATGGGAAAGCTTCCAGTGGATATAATCCAGATGGCTGCAGTCCCAGTGTCGTCCTGTAGCCAGTTGCCGCAATTGGCCTTCGTGTACTGCTCGCTGATGATGACTGCGTCCGTCCCCTTCTCCAGCAAGAGCTGTTTCAGGAGATTGTCAGCAGTTTTGCTCCGGTGCATATTTGCCTGGAGAACTCTCATCTATTTCTTCGACACGTTCTGCTGCTTGCGCGCTCCGCATCTGCTGGATCCCGGTAGATGGTCCACGGGAGCTATATTCGCATCGATGCATGCCCAGCATTTGGGAGTCTTGTGGCACTGCGCCATTTTGTGGCCAGTTTCGCCGCACCGAAAGCACAGACCTTCACCTTTTCGGTTTGGTCCCTTGCAGTCATACTGCATGTGACCAATGCCCAGGCATCTGAAGCACTTCTTGATTGTGACCCATCTCTTCATTTTTACGTTCAGCCAGCCGATTTTAATTTTCCCGATAGTTAGGAGTTTTGCAGCGTTTTCTTCGGTCAGCGTGACGAAGGCCTGCGTCTGTTCCCGGGAATTTGGGGCAGACACTGTCACCTTAATGTCGTTTGATGCATCGGGCACCAAGCCTTTGATTGCGTTGAGCACATCGTCCTGTACTGTCAGCGCATCGAGGTCCCTTATGACTATTTTGGCCATAGGACTGGCGCTAGCTACGTCAGCGGTTTCTTGAAGCGTTGCCTTGATTTGCTCACAGAGCTGCGGATTCAGCTTCTCGCCTTTTCCAATCGTGAAAGAGCACCTGCTCGTTTGCGCTCTTTTTGACATCAGCGTAAGTGTGCATTGTGCTCTGGCTTTTGAGCATCTGTGTTGGCGTCGTTGTTGCTGTCGCTATGGGTTGTACTACAGGATCCTTTGATGGCTGTACTTTGGCCTGCTGCTTTTGTGCTTTCCTTGTCTTTTTACTTGCGACTGGTTGCCATTTCTCGAGATCATCATCCCGCCCCTTTTTATGGGGCATCGGCGTCTCAGCGGGGCTTGTGGCTACTCGCTTGCTTTTAACTAGACTATCCTCGACTCTCTTGCTTGTTGTGGGCGTCTCTACCTCTGCGTTTTTACGAGCTCTTTCTCTTTCTGAATTTCTCGCAGTCTCCGCATTGATCCAGCTAGACCTGCAGGTCTCGAGAATAGTCAAAATCTCGCTAAGCTCAGATACGCCGTCTTTTACATCCATGCTTATGTTACGCTGCTTCATTATGCTGCTATTGCAGCCGTCTACAGTCGGCCAGCTGTCTTCATCAGCCGTCACTTGCAGATGCCAGCTGGGTTGCGTCTACCGATGTCGGACGCTGACTGCGTCGTAGCTCTTCATTAGCCGTCCATCTGCTGAGCATGTCTGCTCGTTGCTGTCCTTGTTGTGTTGCTGATGTTGGTTCAATATTCATGTTGTATGGGTCCATCAAGCCGCTATCTCTACATGTAGATACAGTTATCCTTTAATGCGCCCACGGGTCCCTATGCGAGCAGTGAGGTCCATGCAAGGGTTGACGCAAGACCTTATGAGCACTTGCGTTCAGTGCCAGGGCGGACACAAAGTAGGAGTTTCCTCAACTACACCTGTAACATTGAGTAAACAATGTCATGTTTCGAACGTACTTGGAGACTAGCTATGTTTTAATAGGACGAGACAGCCCTAACATTAGCCAGCAGCCATATAATCGTACATGAGAATAATCAGTAATCATGTAATCAGAATGAATCATAGTCATGCAATGATGATCAACAATAATTCATGATGCGAACAAGTAATCATAATCATAATAGTAACAATTCATGATTGAATCAGTACCATTGGAGATAAACTAATAATAATTAATAATACATGACAATAATAATTAATAATAATAATAATAATAATTTAATAATAATAATAATAATAATAATAATAATAATAATAATAATAATAATAATAATAATAATTAATAATAATAATAATAATAATAATAATAATAATAATAATTAATAATAATAATAATAATAATAATAATAATAATAATAATAATAATAATAATAATAATAATAATAATAATAATAATAATAATAATAATAATAATAATAATAATAATAATAATAATAATAATAATAATAATAATAATAATAATAATAATAATAATAATAATAATAATAATAATAATAATAATAATAATAATAATAATAATAATAATAATAATAATAATAATAATAATAATAATAATAATAATAATAATAAAATAATAATAATAATAATAATAATAATAATAATAATAATAATAATAATAATAATAATAATAATAATAATAATAATAATAATAATAATAATAATAATAATAATAATAATAATAATAATAATAATAATAATAATAATAATAATAATAATAATAATAATAATAATAATAATAATAATAATAATAATAATAATAATAATAATAATAATAATAATAATAATAATAATAATAATAATAATAATAATAATAATAATAATAATAATAATAATAATAATAATAATAATAATAATAATAATAATAATAATAATAATAATAATAATAATAATAATAATAATAATAATAATAATAATAATAATAATAATTTTTTTTTTTTTTTTTTTTTGGGCTAAGGAGGGGAAAATGCCTACACGCATCTCTCGATCTGCCGTCGCAGAGAGGTATGTGGGGCTTGCACCCACTAACGACCCCCCTTTTTTTTAGGCCTTTACCCACTTCGGGAGCGCTTTCGCATAACTTCGAAGTGGTGCCCTTTCGCTCACAGCGCCGACTACTCACGCTTTCATAGCGTTCTGCTAGTCGGTCCGCGTCCGGACTCGCCCTCTCTTAAGCACTTGCTGATGTTTAAAGTGCCTCTATTTCCGCCATTCGTCGCTCCTCCAGTATCACTGCGTCCAAGTCGCGTTTCTTCTCTAGAAGAACACTACTCGCGAGTGCCGTTGCAGCGTCCCAGAACTCCGTCCGTTGCAGCATTTTCTCGACAAAGCTTTCCGGCTCGATGGGCCCCATCGTGCATTCTGCCAAGCGTCTGTGATCGTTCCACTTGTGACAATAGAAAAAGGTATGCTCTGCATCGTCCACGTCCGCATCACCATAGATGCAGCAGGTGCTTCCCGTTTTTCCCATGCGGAATAGGTATTTGCGAAATTACCCATGTCCGGACAGCAGTTGCGTAAGGTAATAATTTACCTCTCCATACTCTCTCTCCATCCAGCTCTTCACGTTCGGTATGAGTCTTAACGTCCATCTGCCGTTTGTTGCTGTCTGCCAGCGCTCTTGCCACTGCTGAATGGTGTGCTGCCTAGCCTCTTCGAAGGTCGACACTCTTCCCTCTCGCTTTTCTTCCCAGCGTTTCCTGCGTTCAAAGGCTAGCAGATCAATGGGTATGCAGCTGCTAATTACCAGTACTGCCGCTTCGGATACTGTCCGGTAAGCCGATGCGATCCTGAGTGCCGCAGTACGTTGCACCGACGCGTACACCTTGCGTCGGGAATCAGCTTTCAAAGCTTCAGCCCACACCTCGCATCCATATAGCAATATGGTATTGCTGGCTGTCAGTAGCAATCTCCGCTTGCTCTGTGTGGGACCTCCTATGTTGGCCATCAGTCTAGCCAGGGATGCTGTAGCTCTGCTGGCTTTCTTTGCTGCGTGTTGTATCTGCGCCCAATAGTTGAGTCTGCTGTCCAGCTGTAGCCCCAAGTACTTCGCCGATCTTTGCGTGCTTTTTGCGTGGCCACAGACCTGCAGCGGCACTTCTAGCGGTATGTGGCTTCTTGTAAGGAGAAGAAGCTCCGTTTTTTCTGCAGCCAGCTTGAGGCCGTGATCGCGTAGCCACGTTTGGACCTGCGTCATCACCGCGTTTAGCTTACGCTGTGCTTTAGTGGTGTCGCGCGCGGCAATCACTGCGGCAACGTCATCAGCAAAAGCCACTAAATGAGAGTCCTCTGGCATTTTCATGTCCAAGATGCTATCATAGGTGTCGTTCCACAAATCAGGTCCAAGGATAGACCCCTGTGCTGCGCCCGACGTGATCGTGAGTCGTCTACTGCCATCACTTGTGTCATACAAGAGGACACGATCGCTAAGATAGCTCCTCGTCATCTTCATTAAGTACCTTGGAGTTTGGTACCTGGTCTCCAGAGTGTTGAGGATGTCTCTCCACTTTACGCTGTTAAATGCGTTGCGAACATCTAGTGTCGCCAGCAGCACTATTTTGCGCGAGAAATGGTTTCCCCTCTGCGCGTTCGCTACGGTGTCAATTACGTCATGGATCGCTCCAAGTGTGGAATGGCCGGTTCTGAAGCCGTGCTGTCTAGGTGACAGTCCACCAGCGCTCTCGACCGCAGCAGCAAGTCTAGGCTTAATTAGCCTTTCCAGCAGCTTACCGGGCGTGTCTAGCATACATAGTGGTCGGTATGCTTCGGCAGACTCTGGGTTTCCCTTTCCTTTGCTGATTAAGGTCAGTTTCTGCTGCTTCCAGACCGCTGGAAAGTTTCCTTCTACTAGGCAGGCGTTGTACATGTCTAGCAGCACATGCGGGCGTTCGGATGCGATTACTTTTAGGACCTCAGTTGGAACCCCGTCTGGTCCCGGAGATTTCTTACTCTTTAGAGCGCCAGCAGCGGATGTAAGCTCTTGCAGCGTGAACAAGGGGGGCACCTCGTCTGGCTGATCTTCCAAAAGTGCTTCCAGTGGTTGATGTGTTGGAAACAGTGTACCAACAATCTCCGCCATCTTGCTGCTGTCCAGGAGCGGAGGGGATGGGGTTGCACCCAACTTCTTCATGACTATCTTATAGCCCATGCCCCAAGGGTTGCTATTTATGTCGTTTCGAAGCTCCTCCCACTTGGTCTTCTTGCTAGTTTTTATAGCACCGTTCAGCGCCTGTCTTGCGGTTTTGTAGGCGCTCAATTCCGCTTCTGCTGGGCCACGTCTTCGGGATCTAGTGAGCTTTCGTCTACAGCGGAGGCATGCGCTTCTCAAATCGGCTATCTCCTCATTCCACCAGTAAGCCGCTTTCCTTTGGTGTGCTCGTTTGACCCTGGGCATAGCAGCATCACAAGCCCTGATGATGCTCTGCATCGTCTGCTGCACAATCGTCTCCGAGTCGTGAGCTGGCCGCTGTTGCACCGAGCTGTTGTCCAGGGTTGCGAGCAACGCAGGGATGTCTAGACGCTCGCTCTTCCACTTGCGTGTTCCCCTCTGAACATTGGTTGGTTGGGGGCGACTAGTCAACTCGATGCTGTATTCGATGTACTGATGGTCGCTACCAGTATAATCCTCGAGTACTGTCCAGTTTTTGAGTGCACCAGCAAGCCGCTCAGATACAAGCGTTATGTCCGGTGTAGTGGCCACGCATCCAGGTCTTCGGAAAGTTGTGCTGGTCCCTGAGTTTGCTACAACAAGGCCCAGTCTAGACGCCATGTCAAGAGTTCGCCGTCCTCTCGGGTCTGTGTCGCTTGATCCCCATTCAACCGCCTTAGCGTTAAAGTCGCCTGCCATGACCAAAGGCTCTCCGATTTCTCGTGCGCAGTCTTCGATGCTGTCAAGTTTGGCCTCAAATTCCGCAATGGGATCGTTTGGTGTTAAGTAGCAGCTTATAAGCGAGTATCTGCTGCCCTTAACCCACACGAATCCATTTCCTCGTCCGCTGTTTAATATGGGAAAGCTTCCAGTGGATATAATCCAGATGGCTGCAGTCCCAGTGTCGTCCTGTAGCCAGTTGCCGCAATTGGCCTTCGTGTACTGCTCGCTGATGATGACTGCGTCCGTCCCCTTCTCCAGCAAGAGCTGTTTCAGGAGATTGTCAGCAGTTTTGCTCCGGTGCATATTTGCCTGGAGAACTCTCATCTATTTCTTCGACACGTTCTGCTGCTTGCGCGCTCCGCATCTGCTGGATCCCGGTAGATGGTCCACGGGAGCTATATTCGCATCGATGCATGCCCAGCATTTGGGAGTCTTGTGGCACTGCGCCATTTTGTGGCCAGTTTCGCCGCACCGAAAGCACAGACCTTCACCTTTTCGGTTTGGTCCCTTGCAGTCATACTGCATGTGACCAATGCCCAGGCATCTGAAGCACTTCTTGATTGTGACCCATCTCTTCATTTTTACGTTCAGCCAGCCGATTTTAATTTTCCCGATAGTTAGGAGTTTTGCAGCGTTTTCTTCGGTCAGCGTGACGAAGGCCTGCGTCTGTTCCCGGGAATTTGGGGCAGACACTGTCACCTTAATGTCGTTTGATGCATCGGGCACCAAGCCTTTGATTGCGTTGAGCACATCGTCCTGTACTGTCAGCGCATCGAGGTCCCTTATGACTATTTTGGCCATAGGACTGGCGCTAGCTACGTCAGCGGTTTCTTGAAGCGTTGCCGTCTACAGTCGGCCACTGCTGCTTCTTCATCAGCCCTCATCTTTGCAATGAACACCTGGGTTGGCGTCATCAGCCGGCCATGTTGCTGTTGCTGAGCTGCTGGAGTGTCAGCTGTAGCTGCGGGTGTTGGAGCGTTCTCTGCTTCAGGTGGTGGCGGCGGATGAGTTGGCGTCGGTTGCGCGAAATTTCGAATTGGAGTCCCTTGCGTTACAGGCGACCTTGCCGTTTTCCCGCTTTGTCGGAACGCGTTGATCACGTCCTCTGCTGCTGTTTGCTGTTGTTGTTCTCTTTGTTTTTGTGTTGTTGTTGTTGGTTCAATATTCATGTTGTATGGGTCCAAACTCCAAGCCGCTATCTCTACATGAAAATAAATACAGTTATCCTTTAATGCCCCCACGGGTCCCTATGCGAGCAGTGAGGTCCATGCAAGGGTTGACGCAAGACCTTATGAGCACTTGCGTTCAGTGCCAGGGCGGACACAAAGTAGGAGTTTCCTCAACTACACCTGTAACATTGAGTAAACAATGTCATGTTTCGAACGTACTTGGAGACTAGCTATGTTTTAATAGGACGGAGACAGCCCTAACATTAGCCCAGCAGCCATTTCGCCAGGGTTTCAATCTGGGTACTCAGGTGCCAGAATGTTATTTCTGCCGACTGTCGAATCTTCTTTATTGTCTACCGATTCGGAGAAAGACTGGAATCATAGCCGTCCAATATGGAGCAGACGCTAACCAGATTGCCGCCCGATGCGGGAACAGACGCAATCTGGATTTACTCTTCAGTGGGCCCATCTGGCTGCAGCGAAGCGCCTTCTCACCTTAGCCAGCCGTTTGTCGGATGACAGCGGGACTGTTTCCAGGGTTGCCGCGTGGAGGCGGTGAGTTGCTTGAGGCAATCGTGCATGGATCGCGCTGGGAATCACCAAGTTGAAACCAATCAGACACTTTGCCATGCAGTCATAACCCCCCAACCCCATCGGAATTAATTATCGGGGCCATGAAAAAGATATTTTGTCGACTGCGTTTTCCAAGATATTTACGAACTGATAACGGGAGACAATATATTAGTTCGACGTTCGAACAATATTGTAGCACAAATGACATTTAATTAATAAGGACACCACTATATTAGCCTCAGGCGAATGGCGAAGTCAAAAATATGAATCAATCACTAATGAAGAGACTAAAAATAGCTCATCTGAACAAAGCCAATTTTCAAGAGGACATTCAGGAGTTTAGCTTAATGCATAATGTTACTCCACACAGTACTACAGGAACCTCTCCTTCGGAACTCATATTTAATCGAATGATTGGGACAAAATTCCAAACGTGCAAGATGTATTGGGTGAAGTTCATGACTCGGTAGAAAAAGACAATGTTTGCATTCAAAAATATAAAGGAAAAGAAGCGGCAGATAAGAAGAGAGAAGCGAAAGAGATTAGCATTCAAGTGGGCGATCAAGTGCGTATGAAGAACGTGGTATTGTTAAATAAGTTGACACCAAACTTTAATACCACAACATATGAGGTTTTAGAGCGTGAAGGTAATATTGTAAATTTGTCAGGTGGGCGAAAAACACTTATAAGGGATGCTAGCCACCTAAAGAAAATTCCAGCTGCGAGTACAAGAATTGACTTCCCGGACTTAGCATCAACAACAACGGATTTAGAGAAGGCACTTCAACACTCGTCGGTGGACACTCCCGAGCAATACAACACATTATCTGGACCTGACTTAAAACTAAAGCTGGTAAACAAAGGAAGAATGAGGGATCTGAGAGAGTCGCTAAGTCCCCTACAGAGAGAGGCGATGGTTCGTGCTCAGATGAAGATCACGCGGAAATTTAATAATAAGCAAGCACCGACCGAGAGAAGTTGACATTTACTATATACAAGAGTTTGAATAAATATAACAATTAAAATGAAACAACATATTCAGTTATTTACCGGTTGTTACAGTAGGTAAATTTTTAGTGAAATACAATAAAATTTCAGTTCTTCGCCCATCTACTTTTCATTCCAGGATGTCTGAAAGTACACTAAAATAAGGGTATTTTTTAACTTTGGTTGCATATAACTTACAAACTTGTACGAACCTTTGGACCAAATTTTGTAAACAGGTTAAGTGAATATTTTTATAGCTAACTTATAACTTTGGCTGCCAGTTTACAAATTAAATGACTAAAACTGATGCAACATCGCAATAAAAGCAGACTGATGGAAGAAGAAGAACGCAATTCAATGAACATGCGTTCTCACTGTGACTGTTTGTCAATATTGCGATATAGTGAATTATTTTAACATGCACCTGTCTTATAACCTTAAAAAAGGTTATTATTTATAAGATTTCTACCATTTTGGCAGGTAAATCTACACACATCATGAATTCACTAGGTATGCACTTGTAATTTGTTAAAAAAAAAAAATGCAGTAAGCTACAGTAGAGCATGCTCCACAATATGAGACCCAGTTCTTTTTGAGTGCAAACCGTTCACTATAGACTGTTCATCAATGCTGCGTAACATTCAATAGATGGCGCCAGTACGAAAATAAGTTAATAAACACAGAGGTCGCTAGCGTCTCTGTTTCATCCTTATGAAAGTAACATTGTTACTGTCTTCCGCGTTTATTATCCGATTGGAATGAAACTTTCTGGACAGGTTTGGACCATAGTGTATATTATATGTAACAATCAATCAAGGCGCTAGCATTAAAGGTGATCCGGTAATTCGACTTCGAAATTTTGTGTTTCAATTTCCAGGGACGGAGGGGGCGTGGAAAAAATATAAAATGGGAGATCATTGGGAGATATAGATGAACGTACATGCCAAATTTTATGTCTCTAGCTCTTATAGTCTTTAAGATCTTGGCGACACAAAAAGGGACAGACAGACGGACATGGCTATATCGACTCGGCTGTGGATGTTGATCAAGAATATATATACTTTATGGGTCTGCCATGCCTCCTTCTGCCTGTTACGCACATATTTAGACTCAGTACTTTAAAAAAGTACAAATGGGTCTATTAAGTTTGTGCAAAAAAAATTTGCGTAACAGGCAGAAGGAGGCGTGGCAGACCTCATAAAGTATATATATTCTTGATCAGCATCAACAGCCGAGTCGATATAGCCATGTCCGTCTGTCCGTCTGTCTGTCCCTTTTTTGAACACCTATATCTCAGAGACTATAAGAGCGAGAGCCATCAAATTTGGCATGAAGGTTCATCTGTATATTGCATTGATCAACTTTGTTTTAGAATTTAGCCACGCCCCCCTCCGCCCCCGTAAATTTGAAACAAAATTTCAAAGTCGAATAACGAAAGCACCTTTAATGCTAGCTATATGATTTTTGGCACACACGATAAACTTTATAGTTCAATCCTGTCCTTTCCTTTTATCCGGATCGGATAATAAACGGATAGTTACGGCTGATCGAAATTTCGAAAATATGAACACCTAGATCTCAGAGACTATAAGAGCCAGAGACACCAAATTTGGTATGTAGGATCATCTATATCTACCATTGATCAAGTTTGTTTTAGATTTTTGCTACGCCCCTATCCGCCCCCGGAAATTGAAATACAAAATTTCAAAGAAGCCCCTTTAATGTTAGCGCCTTGATTGTTGGTACATATAATAAACACTATGATCCAAACCAGTTCAGAAAATTTTATTCTAATCGGATGGTAAACACGGAAGTTATTCAACTAACAATGTTACAGGCAAAAGGAAGAAGAAGAGACGCTAGCGACCTCTGTGTTTATTAACTTCGTAGTGGCGCCATCTAGTGTTTGGTACGCATTATTGAAGAACAATCAATAGTGAACGCTTTGCACTCAAAAAGTACTGGGTCTCCTACTGTCGAGCTTGCTCCACTGTAGCTTACTGCATTTTTTTGGACAAACTTAACAGACCCATTTGTACATTTTTACAGTACTGGGTCTAATAATAATTTGGATTCCACGAGTGATGAAAATTGCTACGAATGTGAAATTTCATCATAACATTGTAGAATCCAGAAGAAAGCTTGGGAGATGACATATCGCAGGCGAATGCACAAAAAAGACGGAAGGAAATTATTTAAGCTGAGTTTTCTAAAAGTCTTAGACTAAAAGTGGACAGCCCAAAACACGAATACGGAAATACAAATGATGGAAACACATCTAGGAGATTTTTTGAACATGATTTGATAACTTTTGAAATTACAGGTGTTCATAATGATATCTTTAAAAGGTTGGCTGTTATCCTTAATGTAATAAACAGCAGGGAAAAAATAATTGGCTCTAAATTTCCTGAGTATGCATCTGAAGCGGCACAAATTTTGATTCAAATGTATCCCAAGCAGAAACTTACTCCTACTGTACACAGGATTTTGGCTCATGGCAAAGAATTAGTTAAGTATCAGTGTTTACCAATTGGAAAGCTGTGTGAAGAAGCCCAGGAATGCAAAAGCAAACACTATAAAAAGTTTAGATACGCAATTATAGTTCCAAAATGTGAAGTTTATTGGATAGTAGGGGATTTGCCCCTGCTCGCTTCGCTCGACAACCCCCGGCTCGGTACGCTCGCTGAAATCTTGAGGGAAATGTGGAATGAAAATAGGGAACACTTCTCACAGTTATAGCTAGACATTATATCATTTATTATAAGAAAGCTGGAAATGAAAATTTTATTTTTTCCTGCAATTGGACTTAAAATAATAGTAGTTGTTGGCGCCAGAAAGCATAACATGCCCTTCCATTTTCGTTACAATTACATTAGTATGTTACTTACCATGAGGAGTCTTTTCCATTGACATTTAACATTGTACCAATAGAATTACATAGACATTACACATACATTACAATTACATACACACATACAAATGTTAACTCCTAGACTTAATTACATATGGTAACTCTTACTTACTTACAATCCTACAAGCTAACGGACAAGAAGTGCAAAATCACCGCTCTGAATAAATTACAACTATATGCAAAACTAAAAGTACCTGCTCTTCCTCTGAAGCCTCCACTCCAAACAGTACTTTATTTAATATAATATAGAAAATTTACATTTTCGTTGCTCACTGTTTTAAAGTTTTCGCTGCAATTGGATTATAGCAGCACGAGCGAGTAAGAGTGCACTGTACAGCAAATTTATTTTGAAAGTCACACGATATAGTCATCTGATCTTCACCAAATTTTCTCAGGGTGTAGCAGTGAGTAAGAAATACATGTAAATTGATGAACGTTTATTAAATCCAAAGTGAATAGTAATTATAAATTAATGGTTAAGAGTACATTGATGAATTAAATCGACTTGAAGACGCGACGCCAACTCTTAATTACGCAACAACTACAGCACATCAAACAGCAACTTTTTCCAGGCTAACGATCTTATTCCACGACGTACGACAACTTTCAACTTTATATACTCGGGACTTCGACTTTCAACTTTGCTTGACTTGACTTCTCTTTTTATATCAACTTGCCGCTTCAGCTTCTCACGACCAACTCTTGTTCTCCTGATTTCCAACTGCCGCTTCTCCTATCGATAGTCTTATCGATATCCTCTCGCAGCTCTTGTTGCCACCTCGTTGTACTGCTGCTTGTCGTTGTTTGGTGTTGCCATCCTCATGCAATACTGCTCTTTTTTACATTCGGTCATCCTGATCACTGGCATCTGACCCAGACGACAACAGCTTCTCGTTTTCGTCAACGTATTTCCACAACTTCATATTGTCGTTATTTGTTGAGGTTACAGCTGGTCTTTCTACCTGAGCGGCATTCTTGACCGTTACGCTTGACATTGATTACTTCACATGAACCAAGAAAAGAGCAAGCAAGTTTTTTACCCGCAACAAACTGGGTACTCCGTATTGCTACTAAATCGCCTTCTTTATTTCCTTACTCGCTCTTTCGGTTCTTGTCAAAATGTTCTTTGTATTTCTTCTGAGCCAGCAATATATTGATTTTTGCCTCTTCACGTATTTTGATTCTCTCGTTGTCAAATTCGTCAATCAATTCCTGCTCCAGCATCGACATGATCTTGTCGCTGATCTTACGGTGTATTCCAACTCCAAACGGAGCAGTGAATATTTGAATTGATGGCTCTTTGCACTTGAGGCACTAACTTTTACCATTTCGACGTATCATCTGCAGACAGCTTACTGATGATTCCTAAAATGCACCTGTTGACACGTTCTATTTGTCCATTGCCACGTGCAACTCCTGTTGTCGTCCAAACGTGCTCGATCCCATTTGTCTTGACGTAACAACAAAGCTGTTAGACGTAAAAGCGACTCCTCTGTCGCTGACAACTAGTGTTGGATAGCCAAAAGTGCTAGACCACTCATCAAGCTTCTTCAACACCTCGTCACTGCCGGAGCTCTTTGTGGTAAACAGCCAAACAAATTTCGTAAACGCATCAACCATTGCATATAAATTTATATAATATAATTTATATAAGTGATCATCAAGCTTCTTCAACACCTCGTCACTGCCGGAGCTCTTTGTGGTAAACAGCCAAACAAATTTCGTAAACGCATCAACCATTGCATATAAATTTATATAATATAATTTATATAAGTGATCAACGAGTAGAGTGTGTAGCGGCTTGTCTCCTTTTTCTTTACAGTATAGATTTCCCTCTTGTTTTCCCAGCTTCTTGTTAACGATAATACATTTGATGCATGTATTAATTATCTAGGCGACTTTTCTTTCCATGTGTGGGATCCAGAATTATTGTTGCAAAGCGTGCATTGTCTTCTGCAAGGCGAAATGACCATTCTTGTGTGCATCAACGAATTTTTCGTGGTCCATGTTTTTGGGTACCACCAACAATTCATTGCCACCAACATGCTTATAAAGAATTCCACCCTTCAGAGTAAAATTATCGTATGGACGAGATTTCATTATTTCTAATATCACCCTAATGTAGTCATCCTTCTGTTGTGCAGCTTTAAGTCGTGTTAAGACTTCTGATGTTATAATAACATGTCTCAACTTTTCCCCAGATCGATGTTCCACTTGATAATCGAAATCTTGCATTGCCAGAATCCATTGAGCGACTTCACGTGGTATATCCTTCTTCTTGACAGTTTGAGCAAACGCAGCGCAGTCGGTTATCAGCTTAAAACGGATGCCCTGAAGGTAATAGCGAAATTTTTCCATCGCAAGATAAGCAGCTTTAACTTCTAGCACATAGCTATGACGCTTTTCGTCACTTGGCGACGTCTTCTTGCTCCAGTAAAAGACGGGATGTTGTTGTCCATCGAAACTTTGCAGCAACACAGCCCCAAATCCATCCTTTGAAGCGTCAGTATGAAGCTCTGTTGACGATTCTCTGCAATATATTCGCAACACAGGCTCATCTGAAAGGGCATCCTTTAACATATTCATAGCCTTCAACTCAGCTGCATCGATCTTGAAAACTGAATCTTTTTTCAAAACATCTGTTAAAGGACGGGCCATCTGTGCGTAGCCCTTGATGAACTTCCGAAAAAATCCTGTTAGCCCCAAAAAGGATTGGACACCTTTTATATTCTTCGGGCTGGCAAACTTGCAAACTGCTTGTGTTTTTTCTTGTCCTGGCCAAATTTTTCCGCCTTCGACTGTGTGACCAAGAAAGTATATCTTGCCTTGTAGAAAGTGGCACTTCTTCCACTTAATGCGCAAATTGTACTTTGAAGCCTCTTCCAGAACTGCTTTAAGTTTTGTATTGACCCAATGGTAACCCCAATTAAATACTTTATTTATGGTTTCTAAACATATTCTTTTATTCACATTTGTACCTCCGCTTTGTACGGTTACTAATCGTCAACTAACTCGCTCTGCGTTTCCGCCTCCTCTGCGATGCTGTCACCGAAGTCGTCACCGATCTCTTTGGTGACGTGGGTTCTCTTTGCCGGCTCCCACATCCCTCCTTTATTTATGAGTTTCAGCTTCAAGGGTTGTCTAGCCAACGGATATGGTTTATCCGCCGATTGGTTCAAATGGTGCTCGGTTGCTTCCTGGTTCTGCTGATCACTCCGAGTTGATGGCATCTTAAGTTGGGTGGAACCTGCTATAGAAGTAGATGCCTTGGGGTCGCTTAACCCCGTTGGTATCTTCTTGACGTGAGACACATTCCTCGTAAGGGTCTTACCATCCGCCATATTTTTTATTATGTTATTTTGCCTCTTAATGACCTCAAACTCGGTTTTGTCAAAGTTAGAAGTAAGTTTGTTTGGAAAGACTACATTTTTCAAAAGTATTATATCCCCTACCTGTATATCGATTCCTATTATCTCCTCTCCTATTATCTGCATCTTCCTTTCCCTTTTCTTTCATTAAACAATCTCTGTCCCTTTCCGCTGAATCCGTAAATGTTTCATTGATGTCACTTATGCATGGCACTTTATCGCGTATAACCCTATTGAACATAAGTTGAGTAGGGGCAACTCCTGTGGTGCCATGTGGAGTCACGTTGTGCATGAGTACAAACTTCTGGATCTCTTCTTTATAATTTTTTGAGTTTGAGTATGCTATTTTTAACCGTTTAACTAATGATTTGTTCATGTTTTCTACTTCCCCATTAGCTTGGGGCCAATAGGGTGGAGTTTTAACCTGTTCTATCCCACAAGTTTTGCAGTATTCAGCAAATTCTACGCTGACATATTGACGCCCGTTATCAGTTCGCAAGTGTTTTGGATACCCTATCCTGCAAAATATTTCCTTCATTACTTCAATGAGATTAGCTGATGTAACGGAGCACAAAAATTTGAACTCCATATAGCGGGAGTAATAGTCGATAAAAACTAGGATGAACTCGTTGTTCGGTAGTGGACCTAACAGATCTGACGCTACCAAAATCTATAGACCCGTTGGAAATGGGTTCCTGTACATAGGTGTTGGGTTTAGAGCTTGAGATACCAGTAGACAATCCCTACAATGTTTCACAAATTTTCCAGCATCGCGGTCAATCAAAGGCCACCATACCTTAGACCTCAGGCGTCTTTTCATGGCAGACTCACCAGGATGCCCTTCGTGAGCCAGCTCCAGTACCTGCTTCCGAAGCGTTTCGGGAATAACAATACGGTTACCTCGCAGAACAATAGGTCCTATTGTCGACAGCTCGTATCGAAACGGGTAAAGTTTCCTAGAAGAATTCAATTCCCACGAGTTGTGTTCCAGACAGGCCATCGCATCTATGATTACTTCGTCTCTTATAGAATCTTCTGCAATTTCAGTAATGGTCATCGATCGAGGAATGGTATTCTCAATTATCCGCAGGATGCTGTGTTCAACTTTTCTGTCACACGAGTCGGATGATGATAACTGGCAAAGTCGAGATAATGCGTCTGAAATGTTTTCTTTTCCTGACTTGTATATAACTTTGAAATTATAAGATTGAGCCGTGTAACCATCTCTCTATGCGAGCTGGTGGCTTGGACGTTGGTTTGAAAATGGCCTCCAATGGTTTATGGTCGGTAACGAGTTCGAACTTTAGTCCCGCTAGATAATAGTAAAATTTTTCAACTGCCCAGACAAGGGCTAGGCTTTCCTTCTGGGAATACCGTTTCTCAACATACGATAAAGCTTTGCTCGCAAAAGAGATAATAAGAGGATCATTGTTAGCCGAAAATTGCAATAGTACCGCTCCCAGAGCTACTGGGCTGGCATCTGCTATAAGTCGAGTTTGATTTTTTGGATTAAAATATGCGAGATTTGGTACCTTTGCCAATCGATTTTTTAAGTTTTGAAAAACGATTTTCTCAGTTTCGCCTCAATAGATTTTTAGGTCATTCCTCAGTAATTTTCTAAGAGGTTCTGTGTTCTCTGCTAGGTCGGGAATAAATTTCCCTACGTAAGTCACAAGGCCAAGGAAACTCCGTGTTTCTTCCTTATTGATTGGGTCTCTAAATGGTTTGATTGCGTCAATTTTATCGGAATCTACTTTGATACCTTTATCAGAGAGTATGCGACCCAGGAATTTTAGCTTGCTTGTTTTCCAAATACATTTTTGTTCGTTGAGCAAACGGAAGCTCCAAAAATTACCACGTCATCGATATAATTCATGGCATTAGGACAAGTTATCAGCAGCTGTTCAAGGTGACGTTGAAATAATTCTGGAGCTGAGTTCACTCCAAACATTAGGCGCTTGTATCGGAATAGTCCTTTCGGTGTTATGAAAGTCGTAATTTCTCTACTGGCTTCATCCAGCTCCAACTGATAGTAGGCGTCTTTAAGATCTAAACGAAGCGAAAAGTATTGCGCATCTTTAAGTCTTGTCATGAAAGATTCAAATGTTGGTAGCGGATAGTTTTCTCGTCGAATCGCTCGGTTTGCTACTCGCATATCGACGCAAAGCCGAATATCGCCATTTTCCTTGAAAGCCAGTACGATAGGTGAAATCCATGAACTAGGACCCTTAACCTCTTCGATGATATCTCGATTTAAGGCATCTTTGAGATTAGTCGCAACCTTATCTTCTAATGCTACTGGAATTCTTCTTAATGGTTGCTGAACTGGCTTGACTTCAGGATCAATCCATAGTTTTACTTTAATGCCCTTCCATTTGGGAAATGGTGTTGTCTCTTCGACACGATTGACATTCAAGCCGAGGCGGAGAACATTCAGCCTAATGGCTGTGTCTCGCCCTAGTAATGACTGCCGTCCATTTTTTATGACAAAAAATGTAGCAATCACCTCGAAATCTGTAAAAGCCGAAATTGGAGCTTCAAAAACGGAAATTACTTCAAGTAATTGTTTAGAGGCATATCCGCGGAATTGTTTTTGTGAGTGTGATCTGACGTTAAATACCGTTGCGTTTTTCTTTTTAAGCATCTCCCAATCTGTGTGATTAATAAGGTTGAATCGTGACCCCGAATCAATAATAAGAGAAATATCATGGCCCCCTATTCGGCAGTTAATAAGTTCCTCTTCTTCGTCACTCCATATCTTAAAACAATCGGCATTTTCCTTTTTACGTTTGAGATCGGGGCACCCATCCTCTACGGAACGCACATCAAATTGTCGCCTTTTTATATTTCCACTTTTAGGCTGGAGATATTGTCTTGTTCTACATTTCCGCGCAAAATGTCCTACTTTCAAGCATTAATTACACTTGGCCAATCGCGCAGGGCACGAAATATCGTTATTTGCATGACCTGTTCGACCGCATCTCGAACACTCAAATTCCGGCTTCGTTTTTCGAGCTGTGATTTTACAAGGCGTATCAATGGTATGCCTAATCAACATGGCTTCAGATTGTTTATTTATCTGTTCCTCGACTTGACACGCTTCGATTATCTCGTCTACAGAGTGTTCTTTACCTAAAAGTTTCTTCCTAAGTTCCAGTGGAGCCCAAGAATCAATGATTTTGTCCTTTAGACAAATTTCTTCAATCTCTGCTTTGGATTTGCCAAACGAACACTTGTACATCTGTTGTCGCAAACGTAGGACAAATTAAGAAAAGTTCTCATCGTCTTCTGGTGTCAAATTCCGAAATAAGTGCCTTTCAAACGTCGAGTTTTGCTTAGGCGAAAAATAAGCATCATTTTCTCGACCAAGATGGCGAAAACATCGTTTTTCTGCTCTTCGTCATGCTCTATTAGTGCTCCTGGTAGTGAGAATGCAACGGTCTGTAGTTGTACGTCTTCTTGGTTTTCGGTGACACGATTTGCTCAGCTTCCAGATATATTGTAAACGCTCTGAACCATTTTTCCCATTCAATTCGGAGTACCGACTTTTCTATGGCTTCACATAAAAATGGTTTCAAATGATTTTCTGCCATTTCGAATTGAATTCAATTTTGCTAATAAGAAAAAGGATAAAAAGAAAAGTAATTTGTTATTATTTTTTTTTGCGGCTTGTAAAACTAAGTTTACGCAGCCTCTTAAAGTATTTTCTCTTTCGTTTAATTGTTTCACTTGCGCAAGTCGAAACTCTTTCGCTCAGTGTTTCTATGTATGCGTCTTTACACGACCACACTTTATATTTGGGCTTGCAAAGAAATCGCTTCCACTCAGCCTCTCTTACATATAATTCTCGTTTACTCTTGTGGCTTGTGTAGCACGCAGCCTCTCTTTATAAATATCATTTAATCTCTCTTTCCGGCTCATGCTTATACATTGCCGCGCTATAGGCTTGTTAAACAAAGCCTTTTCCTCTCTTCTGTGTGCCGCTTTTCGTCTTGCGCGAAGTGTTTAACAAATTAGAGTAAAACTTCCTCACGCGCTTGCGCAGGCACCGTTATTTCTCACAGTTCTTCATTCTACTTTGTGTTTTATTTTCTTTGCTTTTCACTTTTTTTTCTCATTTCACTAAATGTTATTTTTCATTGGTGTATTTATTACATTTACGCACCTTTCCGCAAGTATCAAGGTTTTACCTCGTCGCCAATGGTAACCCCAATTAAATACTTTATTTATGGTTTCTAAACATATTCTTTTATTCACATTTGTACCTCCGCTTTGTACGGTTACTAATCGTCAACTAACTCGCTCTGCGTTTCCGCCTCCTCTGCGATGCTCTCACCGACGTCGTCACCGATCTCTTTGGTGACGTGGGTTCTCTTTGCCGGCTCCCACAAGTTTCATGATGCATTCTTCATTTGATTGTGCATAAATGATGATGTCATCTATGTACAGTTGCATGACGTCTTGGGCAATCAAATTTCGGAAAACAAAGTTCACAAAGCGATTAAACACAGCTGGTGAGTTGCAGAACCCAAAGGGAGCACGACTGAATTCGAACAGACCTGGTTACGAACGCTGTATATTTTCGGCTAAATTCTTCAATGGGTACGTTGAGGAAACTATTCTCCAAGTCCATAACGATGAACACCATTGCAGCTTGTAGTTTCTCTAAAACGTCGTCCGTTATTGGTACAGGAAAGCAGTCTTTAAGTACCATTGTGTTGAGTTGGCGAATATCCACTCATACTCTGCTCGTGCCGTCCTTCTTCTTGACGATCACCACTCGGCTTGCAAAATTGGACGTGGACTTGCTTACTATGCCTTCGCGCAGGCAATCGTCAACTTGCTGTTTCACCAGTTTGCACTCCACTCGCAAAACAGAATAGCACTTTGTCATTCCTCACTACGTTGACGTTCTTAATAGCTTGTGGACAACCCTTGGAAATGTGTCCCACGCCTTCGCATTTGAAACACTTTGTCTCGGCCTTACAGTCTTTTCTCATGTGTTCAGCTGAGCCACAATTCTCGCTACTACACTTGCGCTCATAGATATCAAATTTCTCCTTCAGCTCTTGATAAGTCTTGCATCCGTACAATCTAAATTTGTATTCCATTTTTATATCCAGTCCATCCACTATATAGCCAATAACGGAATCCTGAACAACTTTTCCTTGCGCAGCTATTTTCTTCATATTCAACACATATTTGAGAAATTGTTCTTCCTTCTTTATCTTTCTCTCACTTAGCTTTGAGTGAATGTCGGCACTTCTTAGCGTGCGCTTAAATTCGTCTATCAGGGCACTTTTTAAATCTTCATAATTATTCACTACGACAGACTCCAGAAACAATTTAGCTAAATTCGTCATTTTACCACGTGCTTGAACATATCTCTGTTTTCCGCTGATTTCATAAGCGTCTGCGTTCTGCTCGAAATTAGTAAACCACTGTTCGACCGGCATATTGTAGCCATCGAAATCTGGCACAATTTTATGAAATTTTTCAGCTGCAATTCTCGGCTCTCTGTATGTTATTTCATCAGCTTGTATTTTCAATGTAAGCAACTGAATTCCACTGTGTTACAAATTGGAATGAAGTTGAGAACCCTGGGAAATGATAGTTATTTTCTGGTAGGGCTTATCGAGTAGAGCAAACCTGCATACTTGGGGACACCCCCAAAATCTTCATTTACCGCTAAAAAACCGAGTTTTTCTATGTTTGGGTACTTAATACCATCTATGCGTAATTGCCTCGCAAACCCATTTGCTTTTCACATTTTTTCAACATTTTCGAACTTTGACAATTGTTCTATGCACTATTTTTTATGAACACCATACTACTTATGGAATTTTTTAGAAAGACTGTTTAGTTCTGAGTATAATCCAAGTTTAATTTTTAAAATCGGATAGTAATTGACCAACATATATCACTTTTTATTACGCATAGATGTCTCAAGTTGGTCAAACAATATATACACAAGTCGAAAGGTCTATACTTCTTCTATTTTAATCCGTTAAGAAATTCAAAATTGATGTAAAATTTACTAAGTTACACGGCGTTAAGTACCCAAACATAGCAAAACTCGGTTTTTTTTGGCGGTAAACGCCGATTTTGGGCTTGTCCCCCAATTTACAAGTATGCAGTTATGCTATACTCGACTAGCCCTACCAGAAAATCACGATCACTTCCCAGGGTTTATTTTGCTGTAACAGTGTGTTATTTGTTGCAAACTTATATTATTTTCTGCCTGCATTTCGCTCATTTCGACGATATTCTGTCGATTTTGAACTTTCTTGCTACTGTGTGCTTCTTCCTCTATTTGCGTTCTGTCTATTGCGCGTTCGTTAATTGCGATCGCGTGATCCTCTTTTCTTCTTCACTCATGCTTTCGTATTCGCTTTCCGATGACGATGAAATCTTTACTTTTATTTCACAATATTACGAAACGAAATGTCCTATGCGATTTTGGCATGTACTTCTTAGCAGACTGATGGACGTTTATTAAATCCAAAGTGAATAGTAATTATAAATTAATGGTTAAGAGTACATTGATGAAGTAAATCGACTTGAAGACGCGACGCCAACTCTTAATTACGCACCAACTACAGCACATCAAACAGCAACTTTTTTCAGGCTAACGATCTTGTTCCACGACGTACGACAACTTTCAACTTTATATACTCGGAACTTCGACTTTCAACTTTGCTTGACTTGACTTCTCTTTTTATATCGACTTTCCGCTTCAGCTTCTCACGACCAACTCTTGTTCTCCTGATTTCCAACTGCCGCTTCTCCTATCGATAGTCTTATCGATATCCTCTCGCAGCTCTTGTTGCCACCTCGTTGTACTGCTGCTTGTCGTTGTTTGGTGTTGCCATCCTCATACAATACTGCTCTTTGTTACAAACAAAATCTGTGAGTTTGGTTAAGATAGCTCGAAAAACAAAACAAAATTTCATACTAAGCAATTTTGACCTTTGACGCCCCATTTTAACCACTTCCAGTGGGTTATCAAAAAATCCCGTCATATTGCACGATAATTATGTCTCAGCTATGTAGTGTAAAAATTTCATCTCAATATCTTGAACCGGCTGGCCTACAGCGTGATGACTCAGTCAGTCAGTGAATCATGACGAAGAGTTTTATAAATATAGATTAATCCCAATGTTAATGAATATTTTGAAGAAAATCAGGAACAAAAAAATAAAAAAGATTTTAGTTTAGTTGTGTTATTAAAGCTATTTTGAGAAATATAAAACTGTTATTTTTAAAAGGTAACTGTAATATAAAACATATTTTTGACAAAAAAATAGTCATTTTGTTCATATTTAAAAGCGTTAAATACGCCAAGCAAATAGTAGTCAACTTTGACCGCCAAGCTTAAAGCACCCTGTAGGCCTATCACCTTGTTTGTCTATTCATTTTAAAGCTAAATACCTCTTCTATTAAAGACTTTTTAAATTATGGAAATCTCTAAAGTGGTTCGAAAGATATAATTTTTGCAATGCTAGCCGTCCTAATTTCACCACTGTGTGTTGTGACAAGGTGCATGGTCTAACTGGGAAGCTTAGCACATAACAACAACATGCGTGTGCATGATACGAAGAACATCCGATCTACTAATGCAAAGACGATCTGAGCGAACAGGAATTGCTCGTGAGATGGATGTCCCACTCAGTTTGATCGTTCATCAAATAGAAACGAATGGCGGCTATCAATGAACTACTACACGTTCTGCTGCATTACTCTAAGGCGAGTATAAGTTTATATAATTAATGCCAAGTTCTTTCAAAAGTCATTAAAGTCATGGGCTTTAAGTTGTGTTCCATTATCACTGACAATGGTCCTGGGGACTCCAAGGCTGTGAAAAATATTATGCAATAGAAACTCGGCCTTTGACGGATCTCTTTTACGGGCTGTAGTCAGTGGTATTTACTAAAATGGTCAAGAACAATGAGCAAGGCACCATCACCGCTTTAGCTGTGAGGGTATGGTCCAAGCAAGTCTATGTATAACCTTTGGAAAGGTCTACACTTAGGACTGTGAGCACCCATGGGAGGACGAGCAGTAGAATTTTGTGTTCTTCTTGCAAGTGTCACACTAATCGCGAACATCTTTTGCTAAGCAGGGCCAACCAGCATGCGAGGAAGTATAACTGTCAAGGTCTTGTTTAAGGACACTATTTCTTCTGGAACTCATAATTTCCACGAAAGTTTTTTTGTGCATCGTCTCCAATTGCGTGTTCAGTACGAATATACAAGAATTTGTCACAAATCTTCATATCAGTAAATCTATTCTAGCTTTATTATCACTCTATCGAGTCTTAAGGGCATTAAAGTCGTTGAAAATTCAAATGAGTTTATATGAAGTAATTTAACTAAATTGACCGTTGTGTAGCTCAATTATAAATAAGCAAAACGAGAACTTTCAATGTTTAATAATGGCGCAATTCGCACTGTATGTTTAATCTATATTAAATGTATGCGTGAAATTGCGACGAAATTGAGTGCGGATTTAAATTTAGCTACTAAAACTAACTCCCACAAACAAGGGACTAAGACGAACGGTGGGCAGAGAGAAAGCGATCGTTAAGCGTTGGCTAAACGAGAACTCCCTCTCCGCCTTGCAGCTTTTAAACTGCCTACGCCCAGTATGCGGCAACACCGGCCCCTCTGAACGGACAGCGTCCTTCAGTCCACAGGAAGAACTGCCAGCCAGATGTACTTGGGGGATCATCGCTGCCAAAACATGTGCCTGAGACACGAGGCATCGCGCCATCGCCGCCAGCAGGTTAGGCTGGCCCGGTCCGTAAATTCTACCGATGGTGGGGCCAGGCGTGGGCCTCCCACTAGTAGGTACGCTGGAGTGAGAGCCTCGCCGTCGTTCGGGTCCACGCTCCTATGGGAATCGAGTTGAGGATTGCCTCGACGCTGGCGAGGAGAGTCCCGAGCTCTTCCGCGGTCAGGTGTGCGTTGCCGACCGTTCGAAGGATCAGGTGTTTTCCAGACTTCACACCTGCCTCCCATGGCCGCTGAAGTGAGGTGCCCTCGGCGTATGAACGAAAACTTATACCTAGAGGACCAAAGAGCCGATAGTATGTTTCGTTTAGTCACCGAGGTAAATGTTAATTTTATGGACTTGCTGTGTTGTTTTTGTTGGTATTTGTTGTTGTTTTTGCTGTTGTAGTTTTTGTTGTTGGTGGTGTTATTTTTATTGTTGTTACTGTTTTTGTTGTTGTTATGCCCTTGCAGAGGGTATTATAATTTTGTCACGAAATGTGTTACTCATTTAAGGAAGCCTCACAGACTCCATAAGGTATATATTCTTGATCAGGGCGACGAGCTGAGTCGATATAGAAGTGTCCGTCTGTCCGTCTGTTTCTATGCAAACTAGTCTCTCAGTTTGGAAGCTATCTTGATGAAACTTGGTACAGGTCCGACTTTTTGCTGCACGCAGTACATATGTCGGAACCGGCCGGATCGGATAACTATATCATATAGCTGCCATAAGAACGATCGGTTGGAAATAAACATTCAGTATGAAAAACTTTTTTGTTTCTCAAAATATCTCGACCAAGTATACACATTGTGTGTTTGATTAAGTTTTAAGCAGGCTGACCAAATTTGGTTTAAATCGGACTACTATATCATATAGCTGCCATAGGAACGATCGGTTCGAAAACAACATTAAGTAGGAAAAACTTTTTTGTTTCTCAAAAAATCTCAACCAAATATACACATTAAGTGTATAAATAAGTTTTAAATAGGCTGACCAAATTTTGTTTAAATCGGACTACTATATCATATAGCTGCCATAGGAACGATCGGTTAAAAATCAACATATAACAAATTTTGTAAAAAATCTGACGGGTTACACAGGGCACTGCAAGGGTATCCAAACTTTGGCGCGCCTAAGTTAGCTTGCGCTATATTTTAATATTAAATTGAGATCAAGCTGTAAGTATGGGATCAGCGATTTTCTGGCGATGAACGCAGAGAAGTTGATGGAGTTTTTACACAGCCACAATATTATACTTAGGGAGAAGTTTGTCCGAAATGTGGTGCGATGTGTAAAATATAAAAGAAAAGCGACACAATTTATGAATTTCGGTGCATCGCTGTATCTACCGCAGAGATCCCCAAAAGAAGATGCAGAGAGTCGTCTGTTCGTTTCGACAGTGTCCGCACGAACACGTTCTTTGAGGGAACGACATTTAGCATACGGGAGATTTGCAAATTCGTGATGTGGGAAACAGCTCGGCTAAAAGGAGAAACGAAGTTTTTGGGATCAGAATTGCGATGGTCTCGCCCATCCATCATTGATTGGAGAAGCTTTTTACGGAAGCGCATTGCCGATGGGACGACTATAAGTCAGATTGCTGGAAAGCATACAATTGTCTTGCTGAGGAAGGCAACCAGCATCAAGCAGTTAACCACTCGATCAACTTTGCGGACCCAGTCACACAGACGCACACCCAGAACGTGGAGCGGTTATGGAAAGACATGCGGGGCGAGATTCCCCATTATGGAAGAAAGAAAGCCTCATTATGTAGGATACTTGGCGAAGTTCCAGTTCGTGAAGCAGTTCGTGTATCCATGAACTTTTCATGGCGATTGGCAGGTTGTATGAGCCAAACAAGGAACGCGTATTGAACAATGACGTTCATTTTGATGACGTAAGTAATGAAATTTTATGTAAATACCAAAAAATCAGCGCAGCAGGCAAAAATTTTTGGCTACGGCACACCTAATTATGTATATATATATTTATTTATACTATATCTATATATATAAAACTCTTTGTCCTCACTGACTGACTCACTGACTGACTTAGTCAACACGCTGTAGGCCAAACGGTTCAAGATATTGAGATGAAATTTTTACACAACATAGCTGAGACATAATTATCGTGCAATAAGACGGGATTTTTTGATATCCCCACTGGAAGGGGCTAAAATGGGGGTCAAAGGTCAAAATTGCTTAGTATGAAATTTTTTTGTTTTTTGAGCTATCTCAACCAAACTCACAGATTATGTATTTCTTACTCACTGCTACATCCTGAGAAAATTTGGTCAAGATCGGACCACTATATCATATAGCTGCCATAGGAACAACCAGATGCAAATTAAAACTTTGTATGAAGATCTTTGTTATTTTTTGAGATATCTCAACCAAACTCACAGATTATGGATTTCGTACTCACTGCTACATCCTGAGAAAATTTGGTCAAGATCGGACCACTATATCATATAGCTGCCATAGGAACAACCAGATGCAAATTTAAACTTTGTATGAAGATCTTTGCTATTTTTGAGATATCTCAACCAAACTCACAGATTATGTATTTCTTACTCACTGCTACATCCTGAGAAAATTTGGTCAAGATCGGATCACTATATCGTATAGCTGTCATAGGAACAGTAGCTTTTAATGCTATTAATAAACTATCAAAAGAAGATGGACAAGGGGTGGGGGAGGGGGAGGGGGGTGTAACGATTCATTTGTGTTGCGGCTTTCAAAATCAATTTTCAGTATATGGCACTGTTACTCGCTCTTGCTGCAATAATCCAATTGCAGCGAAAACTTTAAAACAGCGAGCAGCGTAAATGTAAATTCTCTATATTATATAAAGTACTACTTATTACTATTATCTTAAGTCCAACTACAGGGAAAAATTGAATTTACAATTCCCGCTATCTAATTAGAAATGACATAAGGTCTGGCTATAGTTTCTACATACTACTTATTACATTATTTTCTTAAGTCCATCTACAGGGAAAAATTGAATTTACAATTCCCGCTATCTAATTAGAAATGACATAAGGTCTGGCTATAGCTGTGAGAAATGTTTCCTATTTTCACTTCACATTTTTCCCCGAGATTTCAGCGAGCGTAGCGAGCCGGGGGTTGGCGAGCGAAGCGAGCAGGGGGCAAACCCCCTAGTATACTATAAAATATATACATATATTTATTTATACTATATATATATATATAGTAACATACTCACAATAGCATATAAGCACATACCCACTCATATTTTTTTATCATGAATTTGATACCGTTGGTGAAAATAACAAGTCGAACGCTCCCACGCTTTAAACGATAACGTAAACATCCCGGACTTGCTATTCTCACCAAGGGTCAATTATGCCGACGCGGCACAAATCCAGGCTTTTGTTAAAAGTCCAAAAGTTCTGCATATTAAGAGAGCTATGCCTAAAATCTCTGTTTATTTAAGAGTAGAATAATTCCCAAATTCTCTGAAGCTGAGGTTTGTTAAGTGTCAACTTTTTATCATAAGATTAGTCTTGATTTTTTGTTCAAACTCACAGTTTCAGTTTCGGTTTAATAAATAAAATAATTTTTTTAATACTGAAGAACTTGAAACTCGTTATTATATATATATATTTTTATTTATATTTTATGTATTTACTTCTCACACAGGATTTGGAAGTCGAGGAGTGAATTCCATGGCGCCTCCTTTACAAAACGGCCCTTTTCAGGGCCACCAACAAAAAAAAATTTTTAATATAACACTAATAGCCAATTTTTCATTGCCAATTTTGCTAATTTATAGATAGTTTCGCAAATCGAATAGCAACAGACCGCACTAATTTTCCAAATGCTTTGCATGGTTAGTTTTGTGTAGCAAGTTTTTCTTAAAATTAGTGATTATTACAAAAAACAACAACAAAAACAATAACAACAATAAATAAAGCGCAAGCTTACTTTGGCGCCACTAGATAAACATAGAGGCCGCTAGCGTCTCTTCTTCTTCCTTTTGCCTGTAACATTGTTAGTTAAATAACTTCCGGGTTTATCAACTGATTGGAATGAAATTTTTAGGACAGGTTTGGACTATAGCGAGTATTATATATACCAAAAATAAAGGCGCTAGTTTTAAATGTTCTCTTGTAATTTTTCTTTAAAATTTTTTTTTCCAATTTCTAGGAGCGGAGGGGGGCGTGGCAAAAATCTAAAACAAACTTGATCAATGCAAGATATAGATGAACCTACATGAGAAATTTGGTGTCTCTAGCTCTTATAGTCTCTGAGATCTAGGAACTCAAAAAACGGACAGACGGACAGACAGACAGACGGACATGGCTATATCGACTCGGCTGTTGATGCTGATCAAGAATATATATACTTTATGGGGTCTGTCACGCCTCCTTCTGCCTGTTACGCACATTTTTTTTTTGCACAAACGTATGTTAATAGACCCGTTTGTACTTTTTTGAAGTACTGGGTCTAAAAAGTTTTTCATACTAAATATTGATTTCGAACCGATCGTTCCTATGGCAGCTATATGATATAGTTGTCCGATTTGAACCAAATTTAGTAAGGATGTATAAAATTTTATAGAACACACAATCGGTTAGTTTGGTTGAGATAACTTGAGAAACAAAAAAGTTTTTCATACTAAATATTGATTTCGAACCGATCGTTCCTATGGCAGCTATATGATAAAATGATCCGATCCGGCCGGTTCTGACATATGTACTGCGTGCAGCAAAAAGACGGACCTGTACCAAGTTTCATCAAGATAGCTTAAAAACTGAGAGACTAGCTTGCATAGAATCAGACGGACAGACAGACAGACAGACAGACGGACAGACGGACATGGCTATATCGACTCAGCTCTTCGCCCTGATTAAGAATATATATACTTTATGGGGTCTGTGAGGCCTCGTGACAAAATTATAATACCCTCTGCAAGATTATAAAGATATTCATCAAAAGTAATTTTTAATTCTTACATATTATTAAGTAATTTATTAACTATTTAAATAACCAACATATTTCATCAAATTCTGCACAATTGCCTTTTTGACCTTTCGACCTGCCCTTATTCAGTTTTTTTTTCATATCATCCAAGTTTTCATCGACTCACTTTCTTTACCTAAATTCCTTTTAAAAACGGCCTAATATCGCTCAATGGTCCGTAGCTCCGGGCAATTGGAGGGGTTTTCCTCCATAAGCTTAGCTAATTTTCTGTAGAAAATCCCAATTTCCCCATAGTAACTGTGCAGAATTTGTTTGCGTACTTGCTCTGTGATTCGAGGCATCGTAAAAACTAAAGACAAATCCAAAGATGCAAAAGAGATAAGAATTGAACAAGCTTTCTTACTGCATATTGCATGTCGTGATCGAAAGCTCGCACTGAGAGAAATATGCATTTGAAAGTGTGCAGTTCCTTTTCGGTACAGTCCTTATTATTAATTTCACTTCACTCAAGTCCCTGCTCGGGCGCCATGAAAATCCATATGAGTTTATGTGAAGTAATTTCATTTCTATTTTGACCGTTGTGTATATATATGTAGCGAGTCAATTTAATGATATTTGCGATGTAGTCAAATTGACCTGAATTACTTTTATTTCATTAAAGCAAATTAGACGGATGTACGATGAATCTTTTTTTAATTGATAGGCTACCGAATTTTAATATTTATTTTAAAAAATTAATTAAGGCGAATCGGATTGATTAATTTCTTATTTTGCCCTTACCTGGATTGCAAAGGGGCCCCGACGAATTCAAGAAATAAAAAAAAGAAGAATAAACAAACGCACACGCCTAAATGCCTTAGAGGAAACACACAAAAAAAATATATACGGGTCGTTTAATTTTGCTTAGTATCTTTAGTTTTCTTTGGTTTTTGCTTGTCTTTCTTTTGCTTTTAAATAATTATTCTTTTTGTTTCTTATAAGGTTTAGTTGTACAACTTATTTATGCACATACCAATGGGGTATGTGCTGTGTGAACAGAAAGTGGCAACGCCAAAAATAATAAAAATAATTTAAAAAAATATATAGCGAAAGCTAACTTTGGCGAGCCAATGTTTGGATACCGTTGCAGAGATTTCCATCAGCCGTCCGATTTTTTACAAAATTTGTTAGATGTTGATTTCGAACCGATCGTTCCTATGGCAGCTATATGATATAGTAGTCCGATTCGAACCAAATTTGGTAAGGATGAATGAAACTCTACAATCTGTTAATTGAGATATCTTGTGAAACAAAAAAATTTTCATAATAAATATTGATTTCGAACCGATCGTCCTATGGCAGCTATATGATATAGTGATCCGATCCGGCGGGCTCCGACATATGTACTGCGTGCAGCAAAAAGACGGACCTGTACCAAGTTTCATCAAGATAGCTTAAAAACTGAGAGACTAGTTTGCATTGAAACAGACAGACGGACGGACAGACAGGCTAAATCGACTCAGCTTGTCGCCCTGATCAAGAATATATATACTTTATGTGTGTACACAGTGTGTGAAGGTGTTTTTTTTTTTTTTTTGTTTCATGTTTATTTCCTTAAAGTAAAAAAATTACAGACTAATATAACAAATAACTGGCTAGGTGTGTGCAGGGCGTACGTGGGAAAATAGATGTAGTCTTTTCTCTGCGGGACTGATGCTAATCACTGCGTCCCAGATAAGCTGATTGCTTCTACTCCACCCTGTTGCGTTGAATTATGTTGAATTAACCGTGCGCACTCAACAGTTGCGTCATGTAGAAATTGACACTCCCATGCTTGCGCTCCATCTATAGAGTGATGTTTGGTATAAGATGTTGGGTATAAGACGTTCCTTTGACGAGCACTGCCAACGTAGTTGCCAGCTAATCATTCTCGTCGCCCTTGCATCCAATCGGGCCCTCTTCCTTAGGTGCCCCGCATAAGTGGCTGCATCTACTGCCTTTTCCTACGCGGCCAGCAGGTCAATTGGAGGCATGCCCGCAATGACCAGGGCGGCGACATCCGAAACTGTCCTAAAAACACAGGAGACGCACAAATCACAGAGACGATGTGTTGAATGTATACCTCTGGCATAACTCCTAATTTTCATGGGATCTGCCCAGGTCGATGCAGCATATAGGGTGATCGATCTCGTCACGCTTGTTAGCAGCAATCTCCGCTCCTGCTTGGGTACGAGTGTATTGAGCATAATCCTTGCCAGAGCACGACTAGATTGGGCTGCCTTGGCTTGAACAGATGCCAAGTGCTCGCAAAAGCTTAGCCGGGTATTTATCAACACCCCCAAATACCGAATAGCCCTTTTTGAGGTTAAAACGGTATTGCCAATTCTGATGCGTGCTGTCTCCACGCTCTTACGGCTGCTAACCAGTACTTCTTCTGACTTGTGTGAGGCCAGCTCGAGTCCCACAGATTCAAGCTATTGCTTAGCAATAACAATAAGGGCTATCGTCTGCATAACCAACAATCTGGCAACCGGCAGGGAGTGCTAACCGCAGGACTCCGTCGAACATAGCATTCCACAAGAGCGGCCCCAAGACTGAGCCCAGATGCACGCCTGCCGAAATGCAATGTGACGCAATGCTGTAGTTCAACACCCTTCCATAGAAGTAATTTATCACCAGTGCGCGGAGATACGGTGGAACGCCAAAGGCATGCAGAGATTCCAGAATGCATCTCCAGTCGGCCGTTTTGAAAGCATTTTTTCCATCTCGAGCCCTCCTTAGCTTTTGCGGCAATCTCCGTCACTCTACGAATTGCGTCTGCTGTAGAAAGAGCCTGCCTGAAGCCATATTGATTTGGCAAAAGACCGCCACTGCTGTAGATTGCAGCATCCAGTCTAGAGCAGATAAGCCGCTCAAAGACTTTGCCAGGCAAATGGGTCTGTACGAGGATGTTTCTTGAGACGGTTTGCCAGGTTTTGGAATCAAAACGAGCTTCTGTAACTTCCAACTTTTCGGAAAAGCTCCATCGCATAGGCATTTCGAGAACACTTTGCCAACAATTTCGGGTCGTAGCGACATGGCAAGCTTGACAGCACGATTCGGTAGTGCATCCGGACCACAAACCTCCCCTTGTTTCAACCACCAGGCCTCTGTGAGAACTTCCTCAACAGTGATGGGCTCAACTGCAAATGGAGCAAAAAGTGTTTTCACAATTTCCCTTAACTGCGTGGGATCGCTCGGGGCTTTCTGCATGTTGGCATAGATTCGCTTTACCACAATTTTGTAAGCATTGCCCCAGGGGTCGTGGTCCGCTGAGTCACACAACTGCAGAAAGCACTCTCGCTTGCTGGTGCGGATAGCATTTTTCAACGTCCGCCTGGCATCACGAAAACGCAGTTATAAAGTTGGCCAATCATCGATATTCCTTTTCCTTGCTCGCTGATTTTGCCTTCACGATCACGTCATTCCGCCAGGAGGTTGACCTGTGATACCTCCTGTATGCTTTGCTTGCCTCCATGCTAACGTCACAAGCCTGCTTGAAATGGCGTGCCAGCTGATAAGTCATCACAAGGGCTGAACCTGCCACTGTCAGATTACTCATAGCATCCGGAAAAAGTTGGCAGTCTAGCGGGTTTTCTTTTTATGAAAGGCCTTTCGTGCTCTCCTTGTCGAGACTCCATTGGTGAAGAGAATTGCCTCATGATCACTTCCAGTATAATGCAGACCTAAGGGCCAGTTAGAAGGAACGAAAAGGCAACTGCTGACAAAGCACAGATCGATAACTGATCCGGTTCCAGCGCGACTAAAAGTGTTGCGCGAGCCTTGGTTTAGTAAGACTAAATCAAGAGCTGCAAATGCTTGATGAAGGCAGTGGCCTCTAGCATTTGTGAGTGCGAAACCCCACTCCTGTGCCCAAGCATTAAAATCTCCCGCTCCAACAGTATAAAGTTACATTTTGAATGCGGGTAACCATTTTTAAGCTGTCACTATATGCCATGCTCTCATTTGCCTCAATAAAAACAGCGTCGGGGCGTGGTTTCAACTGTCTCACATTGTTGAGCTTGTATGCTGACGCCTCTTAACAACATTCCACTTCTCCGCTTACCTGTGTGCTGCCGTTTGAGGAGCTGCGACGTCTACAGCTTAAGAAGCTTGCGCCTAATGCCTGGGTTCTTTTGGCGGAGTTTTGCGTGGCTCCGGCAGATCTTCTTTGAATCTTTTCTGCGTATCTGTTGATCCGCTTGTCGACGGCACTGCTTTTCCGTTTCGCAGCTCTAATGATGGCGCCGTTTGCACATCGACAGATGCAATATCTGGAGTAGCGAGATTGGTCAGCATCTTATGCAGCTCTATAATTCTGGCCAGCTCTCCTCTGTCTAGCGAATTTATGTACCGCTGCCCACTAAAAATCAACGATAGTCCATTAAACGCGTTTCCCATAGATTTCAGAACTCCGTTGAATGACTCACGATCCTGCTCCAAGTCCATTGAGCTGCCAGGTGAATGTGTTGCTGGACTTTGTGGCACCAGTGGCAGCTGCGGTGGGGTTCGAGACACTTTGGGGCATCTCGCAAACGTTTGCTCCGAGTCTTCAATCATACTGCAAAAGTCCCTAGTCCACGGTTCTGGGCGCCAAAAATTTGTGTAGCATTTAACGTGGGTTCGAGTCCCACTCATAGATATAGGACATGGCTTTCGAGGTCTTCTGGCCCTGCTAACTCAATCGGTAGAGCATGACACACTTAATCTTAGGTTGGAGCCCCACGTTGGGCGCCAAAATGTATGTAGCATTTAACATGGGCTCAAGTTTCACTCATATATATAGGACATGTCTTTCAAAGTCCTCTGGTCCGAGCTTATTCGGCAAGATGTGGGGTGGGTTGTTGCCAGCCTATATCTAAAATCACCCTGCAGTTCTGGGCACTAGTTCGTAGCTGGTGAAATAAGTACTTACTAGAAAACCACTTCTACTTATCTTACTTACCCTAAGCAATGCGTTTCTTCATTTCGTATTTTTTATGAAATGTCCGCAAATAAAGTCAGTCGCCACCACATCGTTTACCGCGGAACTAGTGAAATGGGTCCCCGCATTGGTACCCATGGTAGGGGTATTTATGTAGTTACCGATGATAGGAGTACACTGAGCAAAAAAAGCAAGTATTTTCGTACTCGAATCAAGAATTTCCGGTGTTTTTTTTTTTATAAATACTTATTAAATTTAAATTTAGGTTCATTACCTCTGTATTTATTAAAACATTACTAAATTTTTTATTAAATAATCTAACTGAATACGCTGAATTGCCTATATGCTCTACACAAAAAGTCAGTCTGGCTTGTTTGATTGTTCCTATGGCAGCTATATGATAAAGTCATCCGATCTTGACCAAATTTTCTCATAACGTGGTTAAGAAATACATAACCTGTAAGTTTGGTTGAGATAGCTCAAAAAACAACAAAGCTCTTCATACAATATATTAATTTGCAAGTGATTGTTCCTATGGCAGCTATATGATATAGTCATCTGATCTTAACCAAATTTTCACAGAATGCAGCAGTTCGTAAGCAATACATAACCTGAGTTTGGTTGAGATAGCTCAAAAATCAACAAAGATCTTCATTTAAAATTTTAATTTGCATCTGATTGTTCCTATGGCAGCTATATAATATAGTCATCCGATCTTGACCAATTTTTCTCAGGGTGAAACAATGAATAAGAAATACATAATCTGTGAAAATAGTTGAGATAGCTCAAAAATCAAAGAAATACTAATTATATTGACCTTTGACCCCAAAACGACCCCTTCTAGTTGGAGTATCCAAAAACGCCGTCTTATTGCACGATAACTAAATCTCATCTATGTTGTGTGAAAATTTCAGCTCGATTTCTTGAACCGTCTGGGCCACAGCGTGATGTCTCGTCAGTCAATTAGGACGTCGCGACGTGGCGTATGCAGGTACTACGAACAAGAGAGACAGCATGCATCAGCAGCGCTGTTTTTATAGCTCTCTTGGGGGAAGCTTTTGCCTAGGAAGTTAAATGAAGTTGGATGTGATAATGCGTGAATCTAATTATCCGACCTGGAGAAAGACAATATGTGAGACTCTCGTAGCGATGACTCATACCTACGTAAGCATGACTAGCATATCAAGGCTTTGCATGTATGTGAATAAGCAGAGCTTAGCACACAACAACAAAATGCGTGTGCGTATAATATGCTGCGAGAAATTTTTAACATGTTGCGAAAGTGCGTCTGCATCTGTGGATGTTGCTGGCGTTAGCAAAACCTATGCTAACAATTTCCTTTTCATTGCTAGAGCAGATCTGCGACAAAATGTACAAATAATAAAAAACAAATAATAAAAAAATATAGCGCAAACTAACTTTGGCGCGCCAAAGTTTGGATACCCTTGCAGTGCCCTGTTAAAGCCGACAGATTTTTTACAAAATTTGTTAAATGTTGATTTTTAACCGATCGTTCCAATGGCAGCTATATGATATAGGAGTCCGATTTACACCTAATTTTGTCAGCCTGTTTAAAACTAAATCAAACACACAATGTGTATATTTGGTTGAGATATTTTGAGAAACAACAAAGTTTTTCATACTAAATGTTGTTTTCGAACCGATCATTCCTATGGCAGCTATATGATATAGTAGTCCGATTTAAACCAAATTTGGTCAGCCTGTTTAATACTTATTCAAACACACAATGTGTCTATTTGGTTGAGATATTTTGAGAAACAAAAAAGTTTTTCATACTAAATGTTGTTTTCGAACCGATCGTTCCTATGGCAGCTATATGATATAGTAGTCCGATTTACACCAAATTTATCAGCCTGTTTAAAACTTAATCAAACACACAATGTGCATATTTGGTTGAGATATTTTGAGAAACAAAAAAGTATTTCATACTAAATGTTGTTTTCGAACCGATCGTTCCTATGGCAGCTATATGATATAGTAGTCCGATTTACACCTAATTTTGTCAGCCTGTTTAAAACTAAATCAAACACACAATGTGTATATTTGGTTGAGATATTTTGAGAAACAACAAAGTTTTTCATACTAAATGTTGTTTTCCAACCGATCATTCCTATGGCAGCTATATGATATAGTAGTCCGATTTGCTCCAAATTTGGTCAGCCTGTTTAAAACTTTATTAAACACACAATGTGTATATTTGGTTGAGATATCTTAAAAGACAAAAACGTTTTTCATACTAAATGTATATTTCCAACCGATCGTTCCTATGGCAGCTATATGATATAGTTATCCGATCCGGCCGGTTCCAACATATGTGCTGCGTGCAGCAAAAAGATGGACCTGTACCAAGTTTCATCAAGATAGCTTCAAAACTGAGAGACTAGTTTGCATAGAAACAGACGGACAGACAGACGGACATGGCTATATCGACTCAGCTCGTCGCCCTGATCAAGAATATATATACTTTATGGGGTCTGTGAGGCTTCCTTCAATGCGTTACACATTTCGTGACAAAATTATAATACCCTCTGCAAGGGTATAACAACGAGCTAAATAACATCGAACCAAAACCTACATTAAACAAAACGAACACAATTTTGAAGACGGTACATGAAACGCGGATACCAACAACACAAACAGTTTTGAGTTACTATTTTATGTTCGAAAACTACAACATCACAATCAATCGCTGAAGTTAATTGATATATGTAAGCAGACTAAACAAGAGAAGTCAGTAATACAATATATAATATTTCACAAAAATATAATGATGTGTTGATAGGAATATGCAAGTAAAAGGAAAAATAACTCTAGAAATAGATGAAACAAAAACAGCCACGAGTGAGCCCCCAAGAAGAATACCATCAGCATTAAATCAGCAACTTAAAGAAACAATAGAAGAAATGGAAAGAGAGAAGATTATTTCAAAACAAAACGAGTATACTCCATGGACCAGCAACCTGGTTATCGTAAAAAACCCTAATAACAAGCTTAGAATATGTATTGACCCAGGAAGGGTGAATGAATCTCTAAAAAACGTCAAATATCAATTACCAACGGTGAAGGAAATATTCACAGAACTATCTGATGCAAAGATATTTTTAGTTTTAGATGCAAAAGACGATTTTTGGCAACTAGAGCTTGATGAACCGGGCAGTAAACTAACATCATTTTGGACACCTTTCGGTTGCCGTTTGGTATAAAGTCTGCAATGGAAATTTTTCAGATAAAACAGAATCAAAAAATAGTGGGACTGAAAGGTGTAGCATGCATCGCGGACGATATTTTAGTATTTGGAAAGGGAGAAACTGTAACGGGTTACATTATAGTGACAGGCTGGATGTTTAAGATGGCTGAGAGCGCACGCTGATATTCCGGCTCTGGCTCGTCGGCAAGTGGAGTGATGTTCTTGCTCTCTGCACCTTGTTTGCCTTACTATTGTTATAAATTAAGTATTGCGTGCGGGGACAACCAAAAACAACCGGATAGATAGAGACATTTTAGTTACAAAAAGAGAATAGGGATCTTCATCCACAATGACGTCGTTAATGGGACCAAAGTGATTCTCAGATGAAGTTGAGGTATCTTTACGCCCTCCGTTCCATTACCATTCTGCGCCATAATTAAGAAATATATCGTCGAACGGCCCTTCAATTGATAAAAGAGTCTTTACTATATTTGGTTTTCTCCAAACATCTTATTGCCCGACACGACAACAATGAGAAAATGCTGTGAATATTGGTTAATATAAAATAAAAAATATAGCGCAAGCTAACTTTGACGCGCCAAAGTTTGGATACCCTTGCAGTGTCCTGTGTAAGCCGACAGATTTTTTACAAAATTTGTTAAATGTTGATTTTTAACCGATCGTTCCTATGGCAGCTATATGATATAGTAGTCCGATTTAAACCAAATTTGGTCAGCCTGTTTAATACTTAATCAAACACACAATGTGTCTATTTGGTTGAGATATTTTGAGAAATAAAAAAGTTTTTCATACTAAATGTTGTTTTCGAACCGATCGTTCCTATGGCAGCTATATGATATAGTAATCCGATTTACACCTAATTTGGTCAGCCTGTTTAAAACTTAATCAAACACACAATGTGTATATTTGTTTGAGATATCTTGAGAAACAAAAAAGTTTTTCATACTAAATGTTGTTTTCGAACCGATCGTTCCTATGGCAGCTATATGATATAGTTATCCGATCCGGCCGGTTCCGACATATGTACTGCGTGCAGCAAAAAGACGGACCTGTACCAAGTTTCATCAAGATAGCTTCAAAACTGAGAGACTAGTTTGCATAGAAACAGACAGACAGACAGACAGACAGACGGACAGACGGACATGGCTATATCGACTCAGCTCGTCGTCCTGATCAAGAATATATATACTTTATGGGGTCTGTGAGGCTTCCTTCAATGCGTTACACATTTCGTGACAAAAATATAATACCCTCTGCAAGGGTATAATAATAAACAATACAATACAAAGATTTATATACTGTAAGTTTTTAGTTCGAATTAAATGCGCATCACTGATTTACGTAATTCGATAAAACAACTGATATTGAGTGAAAAGCTTTTGAGTAAAATTGGGTGTGAAGTGAATTGAGCAAAATCAAGTGTAAAGGCATATAAATATTCAAAAATAAAAAATCACGATTGGATTTAAATCTGTATTTCACTAAAACAAAAAGAAATAACATTTGACTACTGCACTTTGCTCAGCACCTTATATATTTTATATCTTTAGCAGCGCACCGCGAATCTTGCATCTTATTCGAGGTTTTATGAATGCAGGTCCTAGTTTGGCAATATCCCAGTTTGGAAGCAACTCTGCTGTTCGATTCCGGCCTACTGGATACTAAGCTTAAATAACAAATTATTTTGAACTAAACACAAAAGCTACAGCCTAACTTCATGGTGACCGGTCGTGTTCTTCTTGTGTTCTATGTAATTTGTGCGATTGTTAATTTGATTTAATAAATAATTAATAAAAATTTAATAAAAGGTAATATGTAACTAATTCTGTGTGTAAAAAGTGTTAAGTGCTTGTGCTGTGTTTTGTGTTTGTTTTAACAATTATAGCAACGCTTAATCACAACAATTTCGTTTTCATGTAGTATTGTTGTTGTTGTTTGAACTTTTACGCTCTTCAACGCTCTCACTCTCTCGCTTTTTGCTCCCTATCCTAATAACTGTACTTGAAATTGTTTACTCGTTGTGGCACTTGTTCGCAACTAAGAGTACATTTTTATACCCTTGCAGAGGGTATTATAATTTTGTCACGAAATGTGTAACGCATTGAAGGAGGCCTCACAGACCTCACAGGGAATTATACCAATTATAGCAACGCTTAACCACAACAATTTCGTTTTCATTTAGTATTGTTGTTGTTGTTTGAACTTTTACGCTCTTCAACGCTCTCACTCTCTCGCTTTTTGCTCCCTATCCTAATAACAGTACTTGAAATTGTTTACTCGTTGTGGCACTTATTCGCAACTAAGAGTACATTTTTATACCCTTGCAGAGGGTATTATAATTTTGTCACGAAATGTGTAACGCATTGAAGGAGGCCTCACAGACCTCACAGGGCGAAGAGCTGAGTCGATATAGCCATGTCCGTCTGTCTGTCCGTCTGTTTCTATGCAAACTAGTCTCTCAGTTTTAAAGCTATCTTGATGAAACTTGGTACAGGTCCGTCTTTTTGCTGCACGCAGTACATCCGGAACCGGCCGGATCGGATCACTATATCATATAGCTGCCATAGGAACGATCGGTTCGAAATCAATATTTAGTATGAAAAACTTTTTTGTTTCTCAAGATATCTCAACCAAACTAACAGATTGTGTGTTATATAAAATTTCATACATCCTTACTAAATTTGGTTCAAATCGGACAACTATATCATATAGCTGCCACAGGAACGATCGGTTCGAAAACTAACAAATTGTGTGTTCTATAAAATTTCATACATCCTTACCAAATTTGGTGCAAATCGGATTACTATATCATTTAGATGCCAAAGTTAGCTTGCGCTATATTTAAGTTCAGCTTTAACGCTTCAATTTCCCTCTCAACTAACTTTCTCTCCTTTTTTGCGTTCTAACTCTCTCTCTCTCTTTTGAGTAGTGTTGTTGTGATTTGAATACCCTTCCGCAGGTTCTGCTTAATTCTTCATAATGCTTGTTAACTGCATTAAGAACTGCAAATGCCAGCAAGATTCAAATGCTGCATGCATTGTTTGCTGGTTGTGTGACAAGTTTGTGCGTGTGAAATGTGCTGGCTTCACTATGAAAATTAGAGATTATATTGTAAATAACAGCGGTCTTGCGAATTTTGTCATGAAGCTAAGGCGGACATGCCCAGATTTGCTCGTCAAACAAGAGAGAATTTCTGTAGATTGCGAAAGGGTTTTAACAAGTTGCATGATGATTTTCAGACTGCGAAGAAGCAGTTCAATGCCCTTAATGCCCTTATGGAATACTTTCATTTATACACCTATCAAAAATCGTAACATAGTATCGAACTCTTCTGTTTATCCAACTATTGTAGTTAGTGATGATGATGCCGGTCCATCATCAAACATTCTTTTGCCTTCTATATCTAACACATTTCCTCCGCCTTCTTTGCCGGCACCCAAGCCTCTTGTAGCTGTTCCATAAAGGAAACAGATATTTATCTCTAGGTTTCATCCGGATACTTCGATTGATGACGTAAAAGCGTATGTTCATTCGAAGATTTCTAATGCTTTTATAGCTGTAGATAAATTTAAATATCCTTTTGCTAGAGACATATTATCGTTTAAATTGAATGTGCCGCCGGAATTATTCACAGCAATTTGCTGTAATACATTTTGGCCTAATGATTTGCTTATCAAAGAGTTAACTCCTCATAAAAGAAGTAGAGCTACTGTTTCGTTACCAATAAATTTATCTACAGTTGAACCAGTTGATCCTTCGAATCTTTCGAAACATTAAATTTTTCTTTCCTGTTAGCGTATCAAAATGTTAGAGATCTTAAATCTAAATTAACTAATCTATATTTAAATAGTATCTCTTTTAATTATAAAATTCTTGCCTTCACTGAAACTTGGTTAAAGCCTGAAATATCTAATTTGTCATTATTCACTAACAAGTACACCACTTATAGATGAGTGGGTGGCGGCGTATTAATCGCAGTTGATTCTGACCATCCGTCGGAATTATTAAGTTTCTTACCTAATGTTGAGTTTGTTGCAATTAAGTTAACTGTTTATCAAACTTCTGTTTTAATAACCTGCTCCTATATCCCGCCGCAATCGGATCATTCTGTTTATCTTGAACACTTTTCTAATATACGTTTAATATCCTCTAAGCTTTCGGATAGAGATTTTTTGTGTGTATTGGGAGACTTTAACTTACCAGATATATCTTGGTCTATTGTTGATAATCTGGTTGTTCCTACTAGTTCTCATGAGTATATAAATAGCATCCTAGATCTTTCACTTTATCAATTAAGCAATATTCGTAACTGTAACAACCGTCTTCTGGACCTAATATTTGTATCTGATCAGTTTGTGCTGTTAGTAAAATAGATTCGCTCGTGCTTCCCGAAGATTCATTTCACCCTACGTTAGAAATGAATCTTGATCTTCCTATTCCTGAGCAAACTGTGCTCCCCAAAGCAGCTGTTTTAGAATATCCGATTTTAACAAATTAAATAATCTCATTATTAATCATGACTGGTCCCAGTTTTTTGGAGCAATAGTTTAGAATTTGCTCTGTGTCCTTTTTATGACACTTTGAACATCTTTTTTAATCAATGCGTTCCTCGAAGGTACTCAGTGAGGTCTAAAACCTCATTGTGAGGTTTATTACCTCATTCAGTTTCATAAGAAAATACGACGGTAAATAACGATCACGCTGCAGCCGGTTTATTTGCAGAATTTTGTTCAATCTACTTACTCTATCCCTATAATTTGCAAAAATCTAACTTTGTTCCTGAACCCGTGATCACTGAAGACTCAGTGTTATGTGAAGTCAATTTAATTTACCCAGTGTTTTCCCCAGGCCCCGATGGGTTGCCAGGATGCGTACTTAGGTACTGCGCTGGCACTTTATATCTACTCTTACATAGCCTATTTACTTTATCTGTTGCATCTTGCTCATTCCCTTCTGTTTGGAAAGAATCACAGATCATTCCGTTACACAAAAGTGGCCCTAAGAGTTGCGTTAACAACTACAGGCCAATTTCAAAAATGTTTGCTACACCTAAACTTTTTGAGATCTCAGAGACCATAAGAGTTGGAGACTTCAAACTTGGCATGTACGTTCATCTATATCTTGCATTGATCAAGTTTGTTTTAGATTTTTGCCACGGCCCCAGGAAATTGAAAAACAAATTTTACTGCTAGGTTTGATTTTTGGTACATCTAATGTACACTATGGTCCGAACCTGTCCAGAAAATTTCATTTCGATCGGATAATAAACGCGGATGTTATTCATCTTACAATGTTATGGGCAAAAGGAAGAAGAGAAGAAGAAGAGATGCCAGCGACCTCTGTGTTTATCAACTGATATCTTCGTATCTATTGAAATTTCACGTACGCAACATGTTACATTTAGTCACGATCGGACGACTAGAATATATAGCTGCCATAGGAAGAATCGGATGCGGAGATATGTCGTTCTTAATTCGGCGGAGATACCCTTTGCTGACACTGTTGACACTTTAATCGTTTCGGACATCACAATTTTAAGAGATGTTTTGGATTTTAGAAAAGTCAGTTCTTGATTGGTAGAAAACACACTCCATTTTCTCAACCATATTGCCAAAAATAAGAGGCATATGGGACCAAAGTTACCATTTTCTACGTGACTTAGCATCATGTGACTTCTGGCATTTAAATAAGTTAAGAACACCTGGCCGACGACACCATTTACACAGATATGATTCTGAAGTTTAACCTTTAACCTTTCCAAACCTTTGGAATTTTAATTTTTTTGTTTTATTATGGGATTTTATTTATTTTTATTACTTGTAAAATTTATCTGTTAAATTTTATCTTTTAATCATTTATTACAAATATAGAAATATTTTTATTCGGATGATTCATCGTCAAGTCCAGAATATTTGTTGGAAGACTGCAAGACCTGAAAATATTAAAAATTAATTATCTGATCATATGGACTAAAGGTGGGCACGGTGGGCGCCCATGGTTGCGAATTGAAATGGAGTTTCAGGCGGGTTCGGTTGAGCATTGCGAACCCGCAAAATAATATAACGCAAGCTGTCTTTGGCGCGCCAAAGATTGTATGCCTTTGCAGAGACCTGCATTTAAATTTTGACATATGACAGGTTTATGATATAGTAGTCCGATGAACATGTAAACATGACAAAGAATAACGACACTGTTGTCGTTGTTGTCAACATACAGTTCTCGGCATATTTATTTTGACACAGCTTACATTTTTCGAATCTACGACCCAAAATTACTTTAAAAAAAATTATACCGAAAACCAGATTGTTACTTTAGAATTTTAAGCTAAAAAAGTTTGTGAAAATACTTGTGCCACAGAAAATGTCAAGATGTGCTAGCATTCACATCAGCAGAAAAAAAAATGACAAAAAAATAATAGGCAGATTATTAAGCAAATTTACGGTTATTAATACGCATTTAATTTTGAAAATTTTTTTCGAGCCGTAGAATACAACAATACTTGGTTAAATAGACTTGTAGTCAAATGTAAACTATGTCAAAATAAATATGCCGACTAGTGTACGTGTCAACATTGCCATATCCGTTGTCGAATTTGTTCGTTCGAGCACAGCCAAGACAGAATCATTATTTTTCTCGAGCAAATTGTCGAACACAAATTTGGGCATGACCACTACCACCAATGACGAAAATTTCGTCGAAATAAAGATTTTCGTCGAATAAATTTGACTGTGGATGGCCTGCTTAAGTAATCTAAAGAAATGAAAAAGTGGTTCACACTAAAGGTAGATTTTCAACCGAACTGACCGGTTCGACATATGTATTACGTGCAGAAAAAATACGGACGATTACCAAGTTTCTTCAAAATAGCTTAAAAATTGAGATACTAGTTTGCATAGAAACAGACAGACGATGGACAGACGGACATGACTATAACGACTCAGCTCGTCGTCCTGATCAAGATTATATATTCTTTGTGGAGTCTGAAGACGGCGCACAGTAGGGATTTAAGGGCTTGTCGCGTTGCAAAAATCTTTTTTTCGATGCGAGCAATCATAAAAATAGTTAATGCATCCGTTAGAGAATTCTCCACAGATTAAGGATCCAAAAGAATTTTTAAATCAGATAAAAATTTTAGGCGGTACAGCCTTTCAAAGATGACCTATTTTCGTGGTCGTACACAAATGTTCAAATTTGTACCAAAACTAACTATTTTGAAACTTAATTGTGGGCAAATTATGCAACCGATTTTTGGTGTCATCTAAAAAGTATGTAATTTTCTAGTTAAATGCAATAAAATTTTTAATATTTGCCCATTTATTTTTCGTACCAGAAAAGTCTGAAAAGTACACTTAAAAAAGTCTATTTTTAAACCTTGGTAGAATATAACTTGCAAACTTTTACGAACTTTTGGGCCAATTTTTGTTAACAGCTTAAGTGAATATTACTCTAACTAACTAAAATAAATTTGGCTGCCCGGACTTGCCCGTTTACATAGTCAATTATGTAGTAAAACTAAAAGCGCGCGACAGGCTGATAGAAGAAGAACGCAATTCAAGAAACATGCGTTCTCCGATTTTTGGTATCATCTAAAAAGTATGTGGTTTTCTAGTTAAATGCAATAAAATTTTTAATATTCGCCCATTTACTTTTCATACCAGAAAAGTTCGAAAAGTACACTCAAAAAAGTCTATTTAGACCCAGTACTTTAAAAAAGTACAAATGGGTCTATTAAGTTTGTGCAAAAAAAATGTGCGTAAATGGCAGAAGGAGGCGTGGCAGACCCCATAAGGTATATATATTCTTGATCAGCATCAACAGCCGAGTCGATATAGCCATGTCCGTCTGTTCGATTTTTGAGTTCCTAGATCTCAGAGACTATAAGAGCTAGAGACACCAAATTTGGCATGTAGGTTCGTCTATTTGCCACGCCTCCCTCCGCCCCTAGAAATTGAAAAACAAAATTTTAAAGACGAATTACAAGAGAACCTTTAAGACTAGCGCCTAGCGATTTTTGGTATTTATAATACTCGCTATAGTCCAAACCTGTCCTAAAAATTTCATTCCAATCGGTTGATAAACGCGGAAGTTATTTAACTAACAATGTTACAGGCAAAAGGAAGAAGAAGAGACGCTAGCGGCCTCTATGTTTATCAAGTGGCGCCATCTATTGATGGTACGCAACATCGAAGAACCATCTATAGTGAACGCTTTGCACTCAAAAAGTATTGGGTCTCCTACTGTCGATCTTGCTCCACTGTAGCTTACTGCATTTTTTTTAACTTTGTTAGAATATAACTTGCAAACTTTTACGAACTTTTGGGCCAAATTTTGTAAACAGCTTAAGTGAATATTACTATTCATTAGTCCATTTATGTCAATATTGCGATAAAATGAGTTATTTTGACGTGTACGTGTTTTATAAAGCTATAAAAGGTAATTTATAATAAGTCTTGTACCGCTTTGAGGAATTTTGACAGGTAAAAGTACACACTTAATGAATAGACTAGGTATGATCTTGTAAATTGTCTTTGAATTAAATTCATATGTATACTAAACAGAAATTTACTACTACGGTACACAGGATTTTGGCTCATTGCAAAGATTTAATTGAGTATCAATGATTACCAATTGGAGAGCTGTCTTAAGAAGCCCAGGAATGCAAAAACAAACACTATAACAAGTTTAGATACGCAAATACTTGCAAGATATCCCGGATTAGACAGAATGAAGACCTCTTTTAAATGCTGCCTCTTCAGATCCCCTTGTTTCAGCGTTCAGACACGTGAGATCGCACAAGGATTTGGAAGAAAGAAATTATAGTTCCAAAACAATAAGTTTATTCCATAATAATCCTAATATTGATGCATATTTTAAACAAAATCAAGAATAAATAGAATTTTTTTTAATATTTAAACGCGTAAAATTTGCAAATCAAATAGTAGTCAACTTTAACCGCCAAGCTTAAATCACCCTGTAGGTCTATCACCCTGTTTGTCTATTCATTTTAAAGCTAAAGGCCTCTTCTATTAAAGGCTTTTTAAGTTTTGGTAATATTTAAAGTGGTTCGTGTCAAAATTATAACACCCCCTCCAAGGGTATAAAAAATACAAAAAATGTATAATATGATAAAAGTGAATAAACTGACTAGCATTAAGTTAACTCATTCCATTTTTAATAAAGTACAAATGGGTCAATTATGTTTGTGCAAATGTGCGTAACAGGGAGATGGAGGCGTGGCAGACCCCATAAAGTACATATATTCTTGATCAGCATCAGAAGCCGAGTCGATATAGCCATTTTGCCACGCCCCCTCTAAAACGAAAATTAAAACTTTAACTTCGAATTACAAGAGCACCTTTAATGCCACCACCTTGATTTTTATACCCTTGCAGAGGGTATTATAATTTTGTCACGAAATGTGTAACGCATTGAAGGAAGCCTCACAGACCCCATAAAGTATATATATTCTTGATCAGGGCGACGAGTTGAGTCGATATAGCCATGTCCGTCTGTCTGTCCGTCGGTCCGTCTGTCTGTCCGTCTGTTTCTATGCAAACTAGTCTCTCAGTTTTGAAGCTATCTTGATGAAACTTGGTACAGGTCCGTCTTTTTGCTGCACGCAGGACATATGTCGGAACCGGCCGGATCGGATAACTATATCATATAGATGCCATAGGAACGATCGGTTAAAAATAAACATTTAGTATGAAAAACTTTTTTGTTTCTCAAGATATCTCAACCAAATATACACATTGTGTGTTTGATTAAGTTTTAAACAGGCTGATCAAATTTGGTGCAAATCGGATTACTATATCATATAGCTGCCATAGGAATGATCGGTTCGAAAACAACATTTAGTATGTAAAACTTTTTTGTTTCTCAAAATATCCCAACCAAATATACACATTGTGTGTTTGATTAATTTTTAAACAGGCTGAACAAATTTGATGTAAATCGGACTACTATATCATATAGCTGCCATAGGAACGATTGATTCGAAAACAACATTTATCAAATTTTGTAAAAAAAAAAAATCTGACGGCTTTCACAGGGCACTGCAAAGGTATCCAAACTTTGGCGCGCCAAAGTAAGCTTGCGCTATATTTAAGCTTAGCTTACTGCATTTTTAATGATCAAAATAGTCAATTCGTTCAAATTTTGATCGTACATAAGTACATACAATGACGTGCAAAACTGTAACACGAGTTTAACATTCCAATTTTTATGGTCTGTTTCATCTCCTCTTCGTTTTCTGCATGCTTAAGATTTTAGTCGTGTTTCTCTAGCTATGCTAATGTAGATTAACAGGAATTTTAGTTATTTCCGAAGGTCCAAATTAACACCACTTATGCTGCGTGACGCGTAGGCCTTTCAGCGAAAAGCGTCTCAGGGCGCCGGCGATGTTGCCGCCATTTTAATTTTTTTTTACCTTAAAACCAAATTTTTTTATTATTCCATATACATTCAACAACATCCCCAAATTTCATAAAATTAAAAAAAAAGAAAATTGCGCTCAAAAAATAACGATAGGGAAAGAGTAAGTAAGTAGTGTAAAGTGAACCCCTTTTCTGAAAGTTTCGAATTATAAACATTTGTGAGCACAACGCGTTCACAAAAGATTGGTCTTTCTTCAATTTGACAATTCGGTCATTCGGCGCGTTTATCATCCGATTGGAATGAAATTTTCAGGACAGGTTTGGACTATAATGTTTATTATATATACCAAAATCAATGCGCTAGATTTAAAGGTTGTTTTGTAATTCGATTTAAAAATTTTGTTATTCAATTTCTATCAAAATCTAAAACAAACTTGATTAATACATGGCTATATCGACTCGGCTGTTGATGCTGATCAAGAATATATATACTCTATGGGGTCTGCCACGCCTGCTTCTGCCAGTTACGAACTTTTTTTTGCACAAACTTAATAGACCCATTTGTACTTTCTTAAGTACTGGGTCTAATAATAGCGAAGAGCAGTACTATCCCCGCAACTGGATTGACTTGCTTAAAATTTGATTATTTTTAAGAAAATCCTTATCAGTTGCAGGAACGACCCGTTTTGCATATTGATTTGATTTTGCTTCAAATATTCAAATGTAAAATACTTACAACGTTCTCATTATTGCAAAATCAACAGAATAACAACATACATACATTAAATGTGGTATTATTTTCTTCACGGTGAACAGTCACACAGATAAACAAATCAAAAGCAAAACTAAATCAGATTGAGCTGCCTTTATTTAAACTTCTAGTGTTGCAAAATTTCCCAAAATTGTTCTGAGCAACACTAGACAATTTGTAAGGAATAGCAGTGTACAGCTGATCGAAATAAGCAAATTTAAATCAAACCAGTTGCATGAATAGTACTGGTGTCAAAAAAGTGCAAAAGTGACCGAATGACGAATTTGTAGCGAATGACGGCCTTTAGAAAGAGCTTATAAGAACCTTGTTTTAATGCATAACGTAAGCGACATTTTTTCGAAATTGACCATTTGATGCAAAACGGTTTAACTTTCCAAAACACATCATCTGTTAAAATATTATTGCTTTAATCTTTATAGACCCGCATAAAAAGAACTGTGTATTATGCCAATTTGTTGGAAGCCTATGCACAGAAAAATCCAGAAAAAACCAGCCCCTGAAATATTTTTCGCTTACGTTATTTCCTCGATATATTATTTTTTGGCAATCTTTTTTTTTCTGTAAAAAATTGCTCCCAGTTCAATTTGTAAAATAAAAATTCGCCTTCTGTTTATACAGCACACTTCAAATCATAAAATGTCAGTAATTTCTATGAAATGAAACTCAGTCCATGTATTGATACTGAATTCATGGTTAACTTCCGTGTGTTGGTAGAATTTGTAAATCTGTGTTTTTGACAGCATTTCTTGAATTGAATTTGCAAGTTTGGCTTCGCATAAACTCTACTTACAGGTTCAGCCTGAGCGTTCTTGGTCTGAAGCCGGTCGTTTCGATAATCTCCTTTATATTTGTTTTCCTCTTTAATTTTTCCATCATGAAAATTTTTAGTTTTAGCATTTTCAGATCTGTAATTATAAATTAAAATTCAGTCAATATTCAAAACTAGTTTAGTCGAGCTTATTCTTAATCAGCCCGCCCGACCCAGCGTTAGGGACTTATTCTTAAAATATTTAGTAGACTTTGGTAGCAAGGTACTGAACATTTTCTTTTTGAGAAAAGAATTTGATAGCTTGGAGATTAATGAATTCAAAGACGGGATAAATTTTTTTTCTAGAACAGGGGTGCCCAGACCCTATACACATAGTACACTTTTGTTTTTGTTTTACACTAGGCTAGGCGCTAGGCGTATAGGCTTACACTTTCCAAAAGGAACGCACACAAACGTAAAATAAACAACAAAGCAAAGCACACTTTGGTTCATGCCTATGCACTAGAGCTGCAAAATTTAAAATTTAATTCGAAGCATTGGACAAAATAAAAATGCTTAATGCATTTTAAATAAAAATGAATATTTATTTTTAAATGCGCCCTTAAATATATAATTTAATTAACACATGGGTTTGTTCAACATTTACCAATTTGGAAACGGTTTGACAATCATTTTTTTCAGTGTACAAGTTGACAGGAAACCAAAATGTTCCTTTATATGTGTTTGTGCTTTTATTCACATGTTTTAGTGAGTACACTGCCGAAAGCAAGCTTTGGGCACCCCTGTTCTAGAATCTAAATTCTACAAACACTAAATTACTGAATGAATGTCATCTTTTCAAATGACTGACGAATTGGATAGATTAAAAAAAATGCAGTAAGCTACAGTGGAGCAAGCTCGACAGTAGGAGACCCAGTACTTTTTGAGTGCAAAGCGATCACTATAGCTTGTTCTTCAATGTTGCATACCATTCAATAAAAGGCGCCACTACGAAGATATCAGTTAATAAACATAGAGGTCCCTTGCGTGTCTTCTTCCTTTTGCCCAGAACGTTGTTAGTTGAATAACTTCAGAGTTTATCATCCAATTGGAATAAAATTCAGGACATGTTCGGACTATAGTGTGTATTATATATACCAAAAATTAGGGCGCTAGCTTTAAAGGTTCTCTTTTAATTCGTTTTTAAAGTTTTGATTTTAAATTTCTAAGGGCGGAGGGGGCGTGGAAAAAATCTAAAACAAACTTGATCAATGCAAGATATAGCTGAACCTACATGCCAAATTTGGTGTCTCTAGCTCTTATAGTCTCTGAGATCTAGGAACTCAAAAATCGGACAGACTGACAGACAGACGGACATGGCTGTATTGACTCGGCTCCTTCTGCCTGCTACGCACATTTTTTTTGACAAACGTAATAGACCCTTTTGTACTTTTTTACAGTATTGAGTCTAAAAAAACATTATACTTAACCTGTCATTTCGGTCCCGCGGTTTATTGAATCTATTATAGTCTGATTCCTCCCGACGCCTATCATCTATAATGAAATTGTATAGGTAGCCTGTAATTGACGAACAATAAAAACAGCATGAAATTTCGATATACCTTGTACGCCCGAGCTTTTGATATCGTCACCAGTTGACACATCTTGAGTTCGACGCCAGCTAATAGTTGATGCATTAGCATTTTCACTATCAATTTTGTCAATATTGATTTCGGACATTTTATCATTTATAACTCCTTCGGTATTACGAACTTTTTCTTGTCGTCGAGCTTCTGCTAGACGTTCTTCAATCTCTAGCTCTCTTGTGGCTGTATCAACAGGTTTAGCTGATCCAAAAACATTTACAGATGGTGTACCACTTAGCTTAGCATTTGCTTTTAGATCACTTTCGTTGTCATGTTTTTCAGTATCCGGTTTCGTTACACTTTCCGGTAAAGGTAGTGTTCGAGGTTTTAAATTTAGCTTTGGCCTTTCCTCAGAATCTACAGCCTCATCTCTTAAGTTTGAATCGTTATTTCTACCTCGGTATTTATCAGAAATTTGATCTCGATCCCTTCGAGGAGGGGAAAAATCTGAAGCCTGCTGTCGGCTATTTGTACGCCATGAACCAGGAGTATTATTTTCTTCTCTTTCCGTTATTGGTTTTCGGTCACGATTAAATCCACGATCGCGATCGAAATTTCCGGAATATCCTCCTCCTCCGTAGCCACTGCCATTATTTTGACTATCACGCCTCCAATTTCCAGAATCTCGATTTTCACTAGAATTTCCAAATCCTTCAAAACGGCGATTGCCTTTTTGACGATTTTGTTGATCATTTTCATTAGACAATTCAATGCGAATTCGACGCCCTTTTATTGACGGATCCGGTAAACTGAGCACGTGAATAAGGTCTTCCCTATTCTCCAGTTCAACGTAGCCAAATCCTCTAGATCGACCAGTTTCACCATCTTCACGTGGCAACCTTAATGAAGCTAAATTAATTGACCCAAAAAACTCGTAAATGTCTTCCTCACTGGCATCAAATGGTAAATTATTAATATAGGCTATAAAAGGCGGCTTATGGGGAATAGAATCATCGTCAAGTATCCTATTTGCTCTTGGTGCGGTAGGTAGTTGATAAATTACCGCGTGGCTTCCGTCATCACTGTCATCACCATCAAAATTTCTGACTTTTTTTGCAACTTGTGTAGTTCCTATGGGTGTATCACCATTGGAAAGGAACGATTGTAGAGAAATTACAGTTCCTTTATTCTTTTTTCCCTTCTTGCCTAATACGAATAAATTAATATATGGAAAGACCTTTTACTATTAAAATTTGTACATTGGCACAAATAAGATATGAATAATAATTTACGTTAAGTATCTACATACATATATACATATACATTCGTTTTTGGGCATGTATGTGAGTAAACACATACGCACTTTTCATACAAAATCGCACATTATTACGTGTCGAAAAGACAAACCACGAGGATAAGCATATAATAAAATATTTAAAATTATTTTTATAAAGCATAATAACAATATTAAATAAGCTAAAATTATATATAAAGTAAGATTTAAATCATACCTGCTGATGCCATCCTGATGAAAAATCCAAACAAATATTAATTTTGAAGAGAACTTTTATATGTTATCTACAGAGACATATCAATTAGATTTGTGTCGTTTCGTTCTGAATAAAATCAAATGAACGGGTCCATAAATTGAACGAAAGAACCTATTCGGTTACCCTGTTTATACGGAGCGAAAAGCGTGAAAATATTCCACGAATATGTTTAAAAAATGCGTTTATAAACACTATTACATGTATTTGAAGAACGCATGAAAGTTGACTATGAATATAGCTACAATGCGTGAAATGGTAAGGCACAGCAAACTTATCGTTTGTTTTCAAAGAAGGTGGCAGCGCTTAACTAGCAAACAGCAGAACTTAATTTAACTTAACCATATATAAATACTGCGCACCTTTGCCGTTCGGAAATAAATAGCTTGCTGCTTTCCTTAAGTTTGTTTATGGGTAAAAGAAATTAATGCAATGAAGCCGTTGCGCTCTTTTTTAAATGATATCCAGATCTGGCAGCATTGCTGCTTAATATTCGTGAACATCTTCTGGGCTGTGTAAACTGGGGCAATTTTCATTTCGAGAAATTAGAAATACGTAAGATACTCCACATAAACGTGTAAGTATTTTAACAACAATATCGTTCATTTTATTCAGTTGGTCAATTGGTAGTCAATGAAAATTATACCTTATATTGCTCTGAAGATGCTCAAACATTTTTTAAGGAAACTGATGCTTCTTATCATTCAACTTAAATAAAATTTAATAAACCGAAATTCTTCAAACCCAGAAAACCGTTTAGAAACCGATTCATTAATAACGGTTTGCTTTAGTTCTTTTGAGCGACTAATACACTGGGGCGCATCATTGGATTTTTTCGTTAAATGGAACATGCGGCAATGATGCCCATAAGAACCCTGTGGATAGAAGAAGACAATGTTGCGGCCGAATCTTAAATCATGCGATGCATCATTGGCAAGTGTTGCCGTATTCTGTTAGTATTTTTTTTTAATACTGCAATTTATCGGGGTATCGACAGCGAACAGCTGTTTCTTTTCATCGAATATCGATATTCAAAAGTAATATAGTCGAACCGCGGATATGATAATTTCAAATGGAAACACAAAAGACTAAATTCAAAGTCTTAAAAGCTTTTTTGAAAGTGCACTGCAATTAACAATTGCACCATTACAACATTTACCAGTTTAGGACTCGTAATTGTCTCTATTTCAATAAATCAATCTGACATTAGCAGGCCAACAGTTGACAAATGATGCGGAAAAAGATGCGGCTTCAGTGTATACGACGCGCATCACTTTTCCGCACCTTCGACAATGATGTGGCAGTGTAAAATCAGTATAAAATTCAAGGAATTAAATTTGAAATTGATTTCATAAATGGGCAAATCTCGCATGCTTCACGTAACACATTTAAATTTTTAATTTCATTTGTAATTGTTAGCGAAATATGCTTAATAAATCACACAAAATCCCATATCTAAAATTAAGCTGAGCATAATAGATTGCAAAAATAAGTTATTTGGAGTTAAAAAAGTTTATAGTTTCGATACGTGTTGTACGCAACATTTTTTTCACTAATCTTAAGGGGTTGTAATGTATAAATTAATGTTGCTAAACTTTTCTGAAAATTATAAAACGGACTTAAAAAGATTGTAGTATTTCTTTTGCGGAATAATCCTTACATTCCATAGTCTCCATTTCAAAAGTCAATTTTAATCATAATAGGCAAATATACAGAAAAACATAGTTTATGCAATAACGCAGTCGGTTTGCTCTTTAAAATAAATTAAATTATGTGTAAATTGCCTAAATAAATAACATGAATAAGTTTCTGAAGAAACATTTCCCAAGATGTGAGTTTTTGATTAATTTTTCGTTTATCGACACGGTGGAACTTTTCTGGGATACTTTAGTGTAATTTAAGCATTCTTATGCTTTTGTTTCCCTTTTAAGTGATCGTTGAATTATAAATTAAATTCATTAATTAATTAAAGAATCAATTTTTATTTTTTTATAATTAAATATAAATATATGCGTTATTCAACATATTCTGAGGCTTTCAGAGCAATTAAAAAATTAAAATTAATCCCAAATCCTAAAACTAATTCGCATTTGTCGTAAAATCTTATTAAAATTGTAAAAATAATTGACCAATTAATCGTTACTCATTTATGAACAACTAAAAAGACCTAATCATACCGTTCATCGTTCTAAACAGCTGAATAGCAAGACCTATTTATATTAGGGGGATTTATGAAACTGCTTTTCTTTTCTTTTTGCTTAAAATTTGCTTTTTTTTGTTCGCAAATCAAAAGCAGTTGCAGGAACGACTCGTTTTGCTTTCGTGAAACAGCTGGCAGTCTGGCCGAACAGCTTTACAATTTGGCAGCTCCTATGAGGAAGAGGCCAAATGAAATTGTGGTCGAGTTGTTTTCATACAACACTCTTGCGGATCTGTATCGATATGGAGTCCCCAATGTAAAGCACTCCGTCCCACTCCGTGCACCCAATTTACCAGGCAGTCTGGACGAAGCAAGATTTCAGCAGCACATTAGGGTAAACTTGCATAGCTTCAATATTATACTGGAGCTGATAAAAAAAACAAAGATGTTTTCAACGGCCCAAGAACCTGTATGCAGTTGCCAGTTCATGTGCAACTTATGATTGTTCTCTTCAGATTGGGCTGGAGAAGGAGCATGTGTTGTAAAAACCGCAGCTTTCTTTGGAATCGGCGATGGCGGGACAATACAGAGGGTGACACGTCGGGTATTTAGAGCCATATTGTCGATGACCACAACTTACATCCAGTTGCCAAAATCCACCGAGCGAAAAGCTCTTGCTCCTGAGGGAGCAGATGAGTTGCCTGAGTGCACAGGGTACGTCGATGGTACTGATATCAAACTTTCAGAGAAGCCGGTGCAAGATCCAGAGTCTTACCTCTCGAGAAAGCAGCAGTACAGCCTGAAACTACAGGCTACATGTGACTGCAACAAAATTATTCGGCATATGGTTATTGGCTGGCCAGGAAGCGTTCACGACAGCAGAATATATAAAAGCTGTCCTCTTTTCACACGGCATCAATCATTTTTTGATGACTTACAGTGGATAGCAGGAGATAGGGCTTATAAACTGACACCACAAATAATTACATTGTTTCGAACAAACTCAAACGAGCTAACATCTAACTCGAGGAAGCTATTCAACCGTAAGTTTAGCAGTTACAGAATAAGAAGCGAACACAGCTTTGGCTTCCCAAAGGAGCGATTTGGCTGCTTAAAGGAGTTTAAGTGAGTGATCAAAGACGACAAAAGTGCTCCTGCGTCTTTGGATGTTCCTATGTGCTATTTTGCATAACATCATCTTACAGCAATCCAGTGATGATGTTTTTGAAGTTGATGTCGGTATCACTGATGTTAAAACGGTCAGTGAAGGAGAAGAACACTATAAAACACATTCTTCTGTTGATTCGGAAGAAAAACGCAAAATGTAATTATAAATTACATTAAAGTAATTATAAATCAAATAAAATTTCATTTAAATCAAGAAAAAGAGCGAAAAAGCTCTATCGACCAGAGAAATGGTATCTACTCGTACTTTTCAACCCGTGATACCGAATTGCAGCGTAATTCAGCTCTCTTGTCCGCTGACGGCCAGAGACCACGATCTTGCTCTCCGGCTCTCCCCCCTGTAACTACTAGCTCATGGAGCTCGCAGTGCAGCTCTCCAGCACCGGTGGTCGCATTAATTTCGACACACACCGCTCCAACAACTAGTTCAATGACCTCAGTAGTTACTACAATCTCAGCAACAACAACAACTGCAACTGTATCCGTCATCAACAACGCGTTAACGGCTACAATACCCAAAGCGATTTCTGCAACGCAAGCGGATCATTCAAATATGACAACAACTTCAAGCTCAAGCCCCATCGCCGCCAAGAACAACAACGTTAAAAAACAAGAATCAAAACAAAAACAGACTGCTATGGATCGCTACATTCAAATTAAAAGAAAGTCGAGCCACCTAAACTCGAATCCAAAAATTATCCTTGGCGACTCAAGCCTAGATACAAACGAAAATCCAATTTACAATAACAAGTTTAAAATTCTGGCAGACAACTCTGACGATCTGCCCTCTGAAGCTGGCGAAGGTGAAAAAAGAAAGCCAAAGCCACCCCTATATATATCCGAGAGAAAGCTTCAATGCTCTCGTAAACAAAATTATAGAGCTTATTGGGGCGGACAATTTTCATATAATCCCTCTTGTAAAGCGCAACATTCATGAAACAAAAGTCCAATTGAAGTCCGAAGATAATTATAGAGTATTGTCGAAGTTTCTAAACGACAGTAAAAAGAACTTCTACACGTATCAACTAAAAAGCAGCAAGGGACTGCAAGTCGTACTGAAGGGCATTGAGCCTGACGTTACACCTGAAGAAATAACTAAGGCGCTACAAGATAAAGGATATATCGCTAAGACAGTTTTCAACACCCTAAACAGAGACAAGAAACCGCAGCCGCTATTCAAGGTAGAACTTGAACCTGAAAGCAAGTCGTTAAAGAACAACGAAGTGCACCCAATACACAAACTTCAGTTCTTATTGCACCGTAGAATTACAGTAGAAGAACCACATAAACGCAAGGGACCGGTACAATGCACGAATTGTCAAGAATATGGCCATACAAGAAAGTACTGTACACTGCGTTCGGTGTGTGTAGTTTGCGCAGAGCTTCTCGACTCTGCACACTGCCCAGTGGATAAAGACGACCCCACCACAAAAAAGTGCAGCAACTGCGGTGGTGATCACAAAGCTAATTACAAAGGATGCCAAATATATAAGGAGATGAAAAGTCGACTCCATCAGCGAGTGACCACTGCACGTCCCCAAAACGTACCGTTTACCCCATCCAAATTAAACCCAGATGTCTTCTTTTCGACTGCAGCCCAATTCTCTTTTGGCCCCGGAAACTTTACAAAAAACGTGACATTCGCAAGCGCGTTAAAATCAGGACTGGAGCCTCCTGCCTCAAATATACCGTTTTCACAAGCAGCACATTTGGAACCCAACACGGCAAAGCAGTATCAACCAACGGAGCAGCAACAAAGCAATTCTGATGGAATATTATTTAACCTGCAGCAAAGCCTTATGGACTTCATGGCATTTATGCGGACAACCATCCAAGTCTTAATGCGAAACCAAACATCACCTTAAAAATGTGTTCCAACCAAATCCCGCGACAAATGCGTTTACACTACCATTAAGAAGAGACACTCAGCATCAACATGAACAAATCGAGTTTCGTCCAAATTTGATCGACAACATCATCAAAATGATTATCGATTTTTATATGCACTGTCGCTCAACTCTTCAATGCTATCACAAAACTAGGCCACTTCCCACAGAGATGGAAAAAGTCTGTCATTATAATGATACCGAAACCAGGAAAGGATCACACTGTCCCGTCGTCATACAGACCTATAAGCCTATTATCGTGTCTATCAAAGCTCTTCGCAAAATGTCTGCTGAATCAGATACATCCATTTATAAGACTCCACAACAAAATCCCATCGCATCGATTCGGATTCGGGAAAGGCATGTACTATTGAGCAGGTCAACCGCATAACATCAGAAGTACGAAACGCCTTCGAAAATCGAGAATATTGCACAGCAATATTTCTAGATGGCTCTCAAGCATTTGACAGGGTCTGGTTAGACGGCCTAATGCATAAAATTAAATCAACGATTCCAAATAGCACACACAAGCTTCTAAGGTCATATCTCTACGATAGAAAATTTGCAGTCAGATGTAACACAGCTTTATCCGACGATCACACCATTGGAGCCGGAGTTCCACAAGGCAGCGTACTTGGGCCGACACTGTACGTCCTCTACACAGCAGACATTCCAACAAGCAGGAAACTAACAACTTCTACCTTCGCTGATGATCCAGCTATTCTCTGCCGCTCAAAGTGCCCAATACAAGCAACTGCGCAATTGGCTCTTCACCTGGTCGACGTAGAAAATGGCTATCCGACTGGCGGATAAAAATAAACGAACAGAAATGCAAACATGTTACGTTTACCCTGAATAGGCAAAATTGTCCGCCGCTCAGATTAAACAACACCGTACTCCCTCAAGCAAACGAAGGGACGTACCTAGGAGTTCACCTCGACAGAAGACTCACATGGCGCAGACATATCGAAGCAAAGAGAACACACTTAAAACTAAAAGCCAATAGTCATCACTGGCTTATTAACGCTCGCTCGCCCCTTAGTCTTGATCACAAGGTTCTGCTCTACAATTCTGTGCTAAAACCTATCTGGACCTATGGCTCCCAATTATGGGGGAGTGCTTGCAAAAGCACCGGGGCACCGTGGTACTTTCGAAACGAAAACATACAAAGGGACCTGAATATCCAGCCGGTCAAAGATGTAATAACAGCACAGAAGACAAAGTACTTTGCCAAGCTTTCCACGCTCCCCAACCACCTCGCGAGAGGCCTAATAAGGTTGTGCAGCCGATCCTGTCTTCGTCGTATTGACCTACCAACCCAACTATAGATTTTAGGGCCACGTGTCAATTTACATTCCAAGAAGACTGTTAACTATTGTTTGTTTATAAGATTTGCAAAAATATTGTTAGTCTCAAATTAAGAGAAGATCCAATAAATAAAAGCCAAGTCTTATTAAAAAAAATGCAGTAAGCTACAGTGAAGCAAGCTCGACAGTAGGAGACCCAGCACTTTTTGAGTGCAAAGCGTTAACTATCAATCCCATTCAATAGATGGCGCTACCACGAACATATCAGTTGGTAAACAGAGAGGTCGCTAGCGCCTCGTCTTCTTCCTTTTGCTCGTAACTTTGTTAGTTGAATATCTCCCGCGTTTATCATCCGATTTGAACGATTTGACAGGTTTGGACAATAGTGTGTATTATACGAGGGGGGGCCAAATTTGGTCTCTCTAGCTCTTATAGTCTCTGAGATCTAGGCGACACAAAATCGGACAGACGGACGGACGGGCAGATGGACATGGCTATATCGGCTCGGCTGTTGACGCTGATCAAGAATATATATACTTTATGGGGTCTGCCACTCCTCCTTCTGCCTGTTACGCACATTTTTTTTGCACAAACTTAATAGACCCATTTGTACTTTTTTAAAGTTTATGTTTATATTTTTGCTGGATTTCATACATTTTCAGCTCCTTTTCGATTTTCATCTTTTTCAACTCCTTCTCGTGTTCCAGCTCCATTATCCTTATGTTCTTCTTAGCTTCCATTTCCTTATCAAATCTTAGCGATTCCATGTTAACTTTTTTCAGTTGCCGTTTGGATTCGATGTTAAATTTCTCTATTTCCTATGCTAACTTGTCTTTTTCAATGTCTACCATCTTCATTTCCAGCTCTACCTTCTGTTGCTGCATGGTGGAGATCGCATCCACTAAAGATCCACTTTTTAAATTTTTCTGTCGCTTTGCAATAAACGGCTCAGATGAGGCCTGCAGGGACCGGCTGGTTGAACTTGCTCGAGTTTTTTTCAGCGTCTCGTCTACATCATCGCCGTAAGAGTAGTGACTCTCCGGTGCGGCGGCTTTGTTCTGCCTCTCCTCGAATAGATATTCGTACTGCTCCAAGACATCGCAGTTAGTGGAGCCCGTCACACCTTGAGGTTCAATATTTTTTCCCTGGCCATAAATTTGCTCAAGAACATCAAAATTTGACAAATTTTTTCAATATAATCTATAGTAAATAAATAATTATTTAAGGTTTATGTTCTTGTTGCAGGAATGGTCCTATAGTTCATCGATCATCGTTTATGCTCAACTGAACCGCTAAGCAGTGTTGCCAGATTAGCTTATTTCAGGCAAAATCTAGCATATTTGAAAATAGAATCTTTATATATAAAACTCTTTGTCCTAATTGACTGATTCACTGACTGACTGACGAGACATCCCGCTACAGGCGGTTCAAGATATTGAGCTGAGACATAATTATCGTGCAATAAGACGGGATTTTTTGATATTCCCACTGCAAGGGGTTTAAACGGATCGAATTTCTTACTCACTGCTACATCCTAAGAATATTTGGTCAAGATCGGATGACTATATCATATAGATGCATAGGAACAGTGGCTTTTGATGCTATTAATAAACAATCAACAGCAGTGAGAAGGGGGAGGCGGGATACGGTTCATTCCCAGTCGATCCAGAGGGCACGTACAGACCAAAGTCGACCAAAGACCAAAGGTTTTCATGAAGTAGGGATCGATCCCTCAAGCTGCAGGCTGTCAGCAGCGCGTTCTGTAGTAAGATTCGCTCGATTCAGGGTGCGAATTTCCTACAGCAGCTTCCGCTACGAGCTCAAACGTTTTACTGAGTATGGTACTGACTGCTCCGCTTGTTACTCGGATTGGAATTGTAGCTCAGACGTTGGAATTTCCCACGGCAGCTTCCGCTACGAACTCAAGCGGTTTGCTGAGTTTGGTATAACCTGTGCTGCATAGTATTCTGCTAGGAAATCTTTTTAGTTGTAAGGGTTGTCAATACGTTTGCGTTACTCTTAGCCTAGTGTCTAGAGTACGCGATCGGCTATATTTTGTTAGGGTGGTAGCCCGTTTTTTGTGTATTTCTATCAAAGTGTCTTTTGCACAGCAATGCTACTTGAATGCGTGTTGGATGAACAACGCACGAAATGTAAGTATTACAATTAATAGTAAAATATATTCAAAATAAAAACTTTTGTATTAACATTTTTAGTATATCTCTTTTCAGTATTAATTAATTTAATAATATTAATATTAAGTTGTTGTACGAAAATTTTTATTGAATGAAACTAAAGAAGAAAGTTGAAAAAATATAGCGCAAACTAACTTTGGCGCGCCAAAGTTTGGATACCCTTGCAGTGTCCTGTGTAAGCCGTCAGATTTTTATACCCTTGCAGAGGGTATTATAATTTTGTCACGATATGTGTAACGCATTGAAGGAAGCCTCACAGACCTCATAAAGTATATATATTCTTGATCAGGGCGACGAGTTGAGTCGACATAGCCATGTCTGTCTGTCTGTCCGTCTGTTTCTATGCAAACTAGTCTCTCAGTTTTGAAGCTATCTTGATGAAACTTGGTACAGGTCCGTCTTCCTTTGGCGGCTATATGATATTGTTATCCGATCCGGCCGGTTCTGTTATATGTACTGCGTGCAGCAGAAAGACGGACCTGTACCAAGTTAAATCAAGATAGCTGGAAAACTGAGTATGTAAACGCTTTAATAGGCTCTTTCCACGACGGGCGTTCGCTGTCTTTTTGAGCGTTCGGGGTGGATGACGACGTTTTTCCTATACAAATTGCGAACGTGTCATCCAAGTCAAACGGTAGCGTTCGCTTTAAACGTTTGCCATTCCCCCGTCTTAATTTTAGTATTTTTTTACGAAATACCAAATTTTTATCGATGAATACCGCCCAACCAAAGGAATTATCGTTAAGATCAGCTGTTGTGTGCAAGGCCAAATTGCGAACGTGTCATCCAAGTCAAACGGTAGCGCTCGCTTCAAACGTTTGCCATTCCCCCGGCTTAATTTTAGTATTTTTTTTACGAAATACCAGCTTTTTATCGATGAATACCGCCCAACCAAAGGAATTATCGCTAAGATCAGCTGTTGTGTGCAGGGCCAAAATTGTGAGCCGTATATTACTTTTCAAGTATTAATAAAATATTTATATATCCATATTATGAAGCAAAGGATGCCAACCATCAGATGGCAACCATTTGCTTATGTATAATCCACTTGATTGTTTCAAATTAAACTTGCTATATTTTCCAACCGAATTTCCGCGATCAAGCTAATGTAAAAGCGAATGAGACTTTTACACGAACTCGGAGTGCAATCCTCTGAGTTGGGCTGCGGCAAATTAGTACATTTTTCTGCGGAATATTTCATTCTGGGAAATCATAGGCAACTTATTTGTGAAAGGGGAGGAAAAATTCTGAGTCGCTAGCTCACGCAGGGACTACCAACTTGTTTTTTGTGATATGGTCTCAGAATGTCGATAAAATTTTTGCATTTATAGAGACTTTTGCAGGCAACAAACAGCTGAATGAGAATAAACCGTAAAAGAAAATTTAAAAAAACAATTGAATTGACTAATGTTCATAATAGTATTGGTTTTTAATATAGCTGTTACTGAAATGGAGTTCTGCAGTCTCTTACCTTTTGAATACGTTTTTTAATAATATTCACAAGTTTAGGGTTCACTTTTCTATGTGCAACGTAATTGCCAATTTACAATGAACTATTTAAGTTTTTGTATTAACCATATATTTTTTAGCATGATAAATAAAGAGAGATGTTTATTCTGCCTTCAGATTTTGTTTAAACATCACTGGGTTATATTCATGTTCGTACTAGCAGCAAAAGTACCCATGCAATCAGCTGACTATGGATGCGGTAAACGCAATAGAAACACTTTTCAGATTTTTTGCGTGACCCTTCACGCAACTGAAAAATCCCAACTAGTGTAAATTCAGTATTACACGACTCGTCGTGTAACCCTCTGAGTCGGGCTGCGGCTAATTGGTACATTTTTCTGCGGAATATTTCGTTCTGGGTATTTAATAAATTACATAAATTAAGTTACATAGACACAAAAGATGTAATAATAAGGTGGTTCATAGTCTGCTGATTTTGTTTTTGTTCCCCAGGAGCCATTTTTTGCTTTTACATTAGTTGCTTCTAGTTCCCTCCATATTTCTGTTCGTATTCACTTTCAGTTAAACTACTACGGAAATTTAACCACTACACATATTTTTATCATCATCAGCATAATGGAAGTGCCTTAATATCGCCTTTTTAATGTTACTCCAGTTCTTTCCATTTTCTTTGTCGAATTTAACTTCTCACTTTTGGTTCAACTATTCGCGGAAATTTGACCGCAACATATATTTTTATTATCAGCAGCGTAATAATAGTGCTGAAAAACGATCCTGATCTTATGCCATATTCCCACCCCGCAACATCTAATGCCCTATTCAAACTCAGCAACATCCCAGAAGGAAATATTCCGCAGAAAAACGTACTAATTTGCCGCAGCCCAACTCAGAGGATTGCACTCCGAGTTCGTGTAAAAGTCTCATTCGCGTTTACATTAGCGTGGCCGGGGTAATTCGGTAGGAAATCCACACTACCCTACGGCAGGTTCCGCTACGAACTCTAACGTTTTCCTGAGCTCGTCATAGACACATTCTGCAGGAAATTCAGTTTCAATTTCTGCTGTAGGGAAATTCTAGTTGGGAATTCTTTGAAATTCCACTTGGAATTCTGGCTGGCATTTCTCCCTCCCTAGGGTTCTGGCTGGTGCAGAAATAAAAGCGTATACATACATATATTTTTTTCAACTGTTTTCTTTAGTTTTATTTAATAAACATTTTTATACATGAACTTAATATTAATATTATTAAATTAATTAATACTGAAAAGAGATAAAACGAAAATGTATATACATTAGTTTTTATTTTGAATATATTTCACTTTAATTAGTGTATACTTACATTTCGTGTGGTTCCAGTATTTTATTAACGCATTTGAATTAACCCACATAATGGCCAATTTAAGAATATGTACCTGTATAAAAGAATTACACAATATAATGCAAGAAAAACTAAGACTTACCCATTTATAAATGCGTTGTTCATCCAAGACGCGTTCAAATAGCACTGCTGCGCAAAAGACACTTTGATAGAAATACACAAAAAATGGGTTGCCAACATAACAAAATGTAGCCGATCGCGTACTCTAGACTCTAAGCTAAGAGTACCGCAAACGTATTGACAACCCTTACAGCTAGGGAAATTCAAACCTCTGAGCTAGAATTCCAATCTGAGTAACATGCAGAGCAGTCAGTACCATACTCAGTAAAACGTTTGAGCTCGTAGCGGAAGCTGCTGTAGGAAATTCGCACCCTGAATCGAACGATTCTTACTACAGAGCGCTCTGCTGACAGCCTGCAACCTGAGGGATCGATCCCTACTTCATGTAAAATTTTGGTACTGCGGCCGTAGCGACTTTGGTCTGTACGTGCCCACTGGATCGACTGGGATCTAACATATTTTGGCATGATGTGCCTATACTTTTACCCGTGCCGAAATTCCCGTTCCAACATATTTTTATGATGTTGCTATTACACACGTTTCCAGGCGATATATAGACGATAGTTCTCAAACGAAACAAAAAAAACTGAACAACACTGCAAAAATTTAAACAAAGTCAACTAAAATTAATGGCAAATCGAGAAGAAGAAATTTTAAAAGCAATTAGAAAAATGGCCGAACCAAGTAATTCATACATTTTTAAAATAGTTTTGTGTAATATTAATTGTTTTTCAATGGACATAACTGAAGAAATATACTCCCAAGAGAGTGACATGGTCACCATAGCTGGAGAACACATTAATAGACTTGTGGTGGGAGTGCATTGCGGATTTAAGTGGAGCGCAAAACTGTCCGTGGTATATATAAATTAGTAGCCAACAACAACAAGTCATTGTCGTCGTCTTCATGGTCGCCATTTGCGATGTGATCCATCTGCTGAGCTGATTTGTCGTGCTCCACTGTTAACTTGCGAATTAATTCACTGCTATGCTGCACAGCAGCAAGAATTTTTTAAATTTGTCTCTAAATTTCACTTGAATTCAAGGGGCTTTGATGTTAGTTGTTAGACGTTGGCAATGTGAAACATAGCACACCTAACATAATTCCCATGCGTTCCCCGAAAATGTACTCAGTGGGAATTGGGCATTAGTGGCAACTCACTTGTGTTTTTTGCTGAGTATCGATCCAGTGCTATATTAACTCAGATATATTATCTTGCATTCCGCCACCGTTTATTAGTATGATGTTAACAACAACATCAAAATGCAAATACGCATCGTTTATAGCGTGCATTTTTCTGTGAAACTTTAAAATAATATTAGGAATATAACCAAAAGAGCAATTTTTTCTCAATAAATCATTATAAATCTAGGAAAAAAATTTGGTTTAAATTGGAGAGGCTTTGCCCCGATTAGACAATTATTATTGTAATACGATAAAGAATCTACCTGGTGTGTTTCTAATCTAGGAAATTAATTTAGAATACAGAAACTGTTTGGTGTGTTTTGTTTCTAGAAAAATTGTGAGAAAACTACATAGTGCTTCTCTATCTTATAGATTCAAAATCTTTGCTATGTTACTTAGTTAGTTTATACTGCGCTCTATACCACTAGCTGAGTTACATATCTCAATACAACTCTGACCAAGCCAAAATGCTGAGAACTTAACTCATTTCCTTCTTTTGGATTTTGGTCGACCCGTAAGGTGTGTGTGGTTTCACAAATGTCCCATTGAATTAATTGGCTATAGTAGTGATCACAATATATTTACGTTATTAAATTAATTGTTTCGTTAACAGGTAACTGCATCGAATGGTTTAAGTATTTATTGGCGTGTTTATGTCAAAATGAGGATACTTCCATGCACCACTCTAAAGCAAATGTGCTGTGTGCAGATTATGGATGTGCTGATATGTTTATATACATATGTATATACATATACCTTCGTAAAATATTCCATCAAACGGAATTTATTGAAAAGCTTTTCTATACCTTTTTAGTTGAATGGTTAAATTCTAAATGAAGAAAAAAGAAATATAATAGACCAATGATGTGACATGTTATTACAAATTTAAAATAACAAATTCCATTTGTTGCTAGGTCTATCGGCTATTGGAAATGGGTGCTTACCGGTATATGCAAGAATTGTATAGGAAGAAGCAGAGCGATGTTATGCGTTACCTGCTTCGCATTCGCGTATGGCAGTATCGTCAATTAACAAAACTACATCGCTCGCCTAGACCAACTCGTCCAGACAAGGCTCGTCGCTTGGGATATCGTGCCAAACAAGGCTTTGTAATTTACAGAATTCGTGTTCGTCGTGGTGGGCGCAAGCGCCCCGTTCCTAAGGGATGCACTTACGGAAAGCCAAAAAGTCATGGAGTCAACCAATTAAAGCCGTATCGTGGATTGCAATCCATTGCAGAAGTAAGTACATTATGGGACAAACATGATTACGAGTTCTTTATGATGAAAAAAGTTATATCTTTTGAATAATTATGATGTGTACTAACTTCCTTAGATGCCTGAGTTCTTTTAATGATTGCTTTCTGTAATTTATTATATACCCTATTATAATTTATGTTAATGAATTTTAGGAACGTGTTGGTCGAAGACTTGGTGGCCTGCGTGTTTTAAACTCCTACTGGGTGGCTCAAGATGCTTCATACAAATACTTTGAGGTCATTTTGGTAGATATTCACCATAATGCCATCTGCCGCGACCCCAAAATTAACTGGATCTGCAAGCATGTGCACAAGCATCGCGAGCTTCGTGGACTGACTTCTGCTGGAAAGAGCTCTCGTGGACTTGGAAAAGGATACAGATATTCGCAGACCATTGGTGGATCTAGGCGTGCTGCCTGGAAGCGAAAGAATCGTGAGCAGATGCACAGGAAGCGTTAAATGAATTAGTTTCCTTGAACACATTTCAAACACAAATAAAAATCCATTAAAATTAGTGGTTTTTTGATGTGTATGTTATTTTCCATTCATAAAATATTTGAATAAATTTAACTGTAGTTTCCTTCCACCAGCGGTGGGCACGAAATCTCAATTCGGGAACTAGACAACAACGCGGTTATAGCGTTCTTACACTGCCGCCTGTATAGTACCGTAATGAAAATTTTCCGCTTTGATGCCGTCAATTTTGCCGCTACCATACAAAAATGTTGACAGTTGGGTTAAAAAAACTCGGTAAAACGGCGCACTACGGTCCAAATGACCACTTTTGTTTGCCAATATTAAAAACTCAAGAACGGAACGGGATATCCTAGTCTAGTTTTTTGCATTAGGCTTCCAACATCAATAGGAAGCTGCGACAGAAAAATGGGCGTGGCACCTTTTTTTATTTTATTAGAGAAAGCAAATTCGGTGATGTCCAAGCGATCCTGACCAAACTTAAAAGTTTGGTGTGTAATCAACCTATTAATACTTTGTCAAAATGTGATTAAAATCGGACAACTATATAGCTCCCATAGGAACAATCGGTTAAAATACATGTTCTTGTATAAAGAACTTGTTTGTTTTTTAAGATATCCCTTCCAAACTCACCAGTTGTGCGTATTACGACGCTCTTGACATATTGGTCAAAAATAATCGAGATCGCACCACTATAACATATAGCGGCCATAAGGACAACCGGTTGAAATACAAATTAATGTGTTAAAAAAAATAATTTTTTTTTACATTTTTATGTCAAAAAAGCTAAAATATATTCTTATTAACTGATTGAAAAAATTAGAAAAAATATCCTCCTTTTCGTTTTTTTCAGTCGCTTTGTTCTTATTGTCTAGCAAAATAGCCAATCTGTGCACTTTTGAATTTGAGGTTATGATCTTTTAATGCAAATTTCAAGAATTGTGGTTGAATGTGGCAATTTCATTTTACAGGAACACATTTACATTTTAACAGGAATTCATTACTCTACAACACACAATAGGTTTCAAGGTTGGACTAGATGGGACTCACTTAGTACATCTTTTCAAAATTGAGTTTTCATGATCAACTCTAATATGTTGAAAGGTTGAATGATTTGAGTGGGGCCAGGGAAATATGAGTAAATGTATATGCAGAAATGGTCAACACAACAAGAGAATATGGCCCATATACGATCAAGGGCCTATTCACGTTTATATATGCGCACATTGCCACAGTATGTGAAGCAAATTCGCTGCAACAATTTCGTTTTTGCAATAAACTATATAACTGTTTGATTTATAGAAAACAAGAAAACAGCTGACTACGTAAAGTTGGCGGCATTTTGATCGGCATTGTGTCCAGTGTAAGCAGCTTTGCCGGTAAGATATCGGTTTTTGCTTAGCGGCGGCAATGTAAGGATGCCATTAGGGTCTATCAAATGTTTCTCTCTACTCTTATCTGCATGCAAAAAAAAATAGCTTTACACTGAAAAAAGTTATATATATAGTTATAGATTAAATTATTAAAAATTACTTGGTAAAAATCATAGACTCAAAACCTACGCCATTGTTCCATCCAGTGTACTCAAATTGCACAGCGATAAATACTGCGTCATTACTATGTTGCTGTTGTTATTTTTGTAGAGTCGCGCAATGTTTTTACAATGTTAGTTTTTATGACGGTCATAAATTTAAAGCAGAGGTGCCCACACACACTTTGAGATGATGCCATTTCATTAATGATGCATCACAGGTATGTTAGTTAGCTTAATCGTTAGCTTCGAAAAATGCTTAAAGGCATTTAGCAAACAAAGCGAAAATCCAATAATGGGGTACTATGATGCATCACCATTAGCTTGCTAAATCGTTAGCTTCTAGTAATTCACAAGGGCGTTAAGTTAATAAATCAAATTAACATTTTTCAGTACATAAATCAAATAAAAATAGAGCGCAAGCTAACTTTGGCGCGGCAAAGTTTGGATACCCTTGCAAATTTGGTCAGCGTGCTTAAAACTTAATCAAACACACAATGAGTATTTTTAGACCCAGTACTTTAAAAAAGTACAAGTGGGTCTATTAAGTTTGTGCAAAAAACAAATGTGCGTAACAGACAGAAGGAGTCGTGGCAGACCCCATAAAGTATATATATTCTGGGTCTATTAAGTTTGTGCAAAAAAAAAAATGTGCGTAACAGACAGAAGGAGGCGTGGCAGACCCCATAAAGTATATATATTCTTGATCAGCATCAACAGCCGAGTCGATATAGCCATGTCCGTCTGTCCGTCTGTCTGTCCCTTTTTTGAACACCTATATCTCAGAGACTATAAGAGCTGAAGCCACCAAATTTGGCATGAAGGATTATCTATATATTGCATTGATAAAGTTTGTTTTAGAATTTTGCCACGCCCCCCTCCGCCCCCGTAAATTTGAATCAAAATTTCAAAGTCGAATAACGAAAGCACCTTTAATGCTAGCGATATGATTTTTGGCATACATGATGAACTCTATAGTCCAATCCTGTCCTGAAAGGATCGGATAATAAACGGATAGTATACGGCAGATCAAAATTTCGAAAATATGAACACCTAGATCTCAGAGACTATAACAGCTAGAGACACCAAATTTGGTATGTAGGTTCATCAAGTTTGTTTTAGATTTTCGCCACGCCCCAATCCGCCCCCGGAAATTGAAATACAAAATTTCAAAAGGAAGGAATTTCGAATTGAAGGAGCCCCTTTAATGTTAGCGACTTGATTATTGGTACATATAATAAACACTATGGTCCAAACCTGTCCAGAAAATCGGATGATAAACACGGAAGTTATTCATTAAACAATGTGGCGCCATCTATTGTTTCGTCGCAACATCGAAGAACAATCTATAGTGAACGCTTTGCACTCAAAAAGTACTGGGTCTCCTACTGTCGAGCTTGCTCCACTGTAGCTTACTGCATTTTTATTATTATTTGTGGGAGAAATATACTGCGACTTATTAGATTCATTGTATCCCCTTCTAGGTTTATAGCTCTTCCGCCAGTCCTATTTCTTGAATAAATTCAAGAATCTTTGTTGGGCTGAGGGCTTTTTTGGCTGAATGATATGGCTACCTAGTATCCTACATCTTCTTCTTGATAAGGCGGCACAAGTCGCTACTATGTGTTCTGAGGACTCTTCCTCGATATCGCAGTAGCGGCACCTACCATTGCCGGAGTTCGAGGCTGTCCTGGACGAGATATCTGAAGATGCAAGAGGAAAATCACAGGTCGTAATAGCCGGAGATGGGGCAGCAATTCAACGAATGCCAGAGGCCGCGCGGTTCTGGAAGTTTTTGCGTCATTAGATGTTGCATTACTAAACAGCGGCGGAAAACATACCTTCAGCAAAGCCGGAGTGGGATCCATCATCGATCTCACGTTCGTTAGCTGCTCACTGTGGCGCCAATCTCATTGGGCTGTCAGTGACGCGTATACCGCAAGCGACCACAATGCAATCATCCTTGACCTTAAGCAGCGCAACCTGCCAACAACAACGCCAGCGCTGCCTGAGAAAGCTTATAGAGTAGCCACCTTTAACCCATGGCTTTTTACTGGATCGTTTCATGCTCCCAGCATCGGCGGAAATGCTGAACATAGCGCTGCACTTTTGCTGCAGGCTATGGAAAGAGCCTGCGACGCCAGTATGGCTCAAAGAAAGGGATAAAGATGACACCACGAGCCGGTTTATTGGTGGACGGCGGAAATTGCAGAGGCTAGGCGCAGATGCATAACTGCCAGAAAGATGCAGCAGCGCTCCAGGGGAAGACCTGACTTTGAGTCAAAAAGGCTGGAGTATGGTGAAATGAGGAGAGCGTTGAAGAAGGCCATAAAGCGGAGCAAAAAGGAGCGTTTTCTAGAGCTTTGCGACGATGCTGATAAAGATATTTGGGGGCTTGCCTACAAAATTGCATTAAAGAAGTTCAAAACATTGAAGTCCACGGCTACCATGGAGGAGTCAATAATGTTAGGTATAGTCGAAGCGCTGTTCCCAGGCACCTCGCATATACAAGTGGAAGATACTGCACCCGTGCAACACGAAGCCCCTGAAGTGACAATAGAGGAAACGCTGAAAGCTGCGAGTATCATCCGGGACTCGAAGGCACCGGGCCCAGATACAATCCCGAACAGAGCGCTGAAACTGGCAATGACACTACGCCCAGAACTTTTTTGCAAGGTGTTTGGAAACTGCATCAGGCAAGCAGTTTTTCCAAGCCAATGGAAAGTACAAAACCTGGTACTTATCCCGAAACCGAATAAGCCGCCCGAGATGCCCTCATCGTATAGGCCGATATGTCTAATAGACACAGTTGGAAAAGTACTGGAGAGATTAGTCTGCAACAGGCTGGAGAATTCCATTCGGCAGGCAGGAGATCTTTCGCCAATTCAGTTTGGCTTTCGGAAAGCAAGATCAACGATAGACGCTATCAAGCAGGTCACAGATCTGGCTGGGAGAGCGATTGAAGGCAGCAGATGGCGCGGGGGAACCAAGGAGTACTGCATTGTTATGACGCTGGATATCAAAAATGCCTTTAATTCAGCAAAGTGGGACTGCATCCTTGAGTCATTAAGAAGATTTAATACGCCGAGATACCTATTGAGCATCATAAAGGATTATTTTAAAAATCGAATTCTCAAATACGACACGGCTGCAGGAAAACGTGCATTCATGGTTACAGGAGGAATACCACAAGGCTCCGTACTTGGCCCACTGCTATGGAATGTCATGTACGACAGCATTCTTCGACTCCAGCTGCCAGAGAGAGCAACAATAGTGGGCTTTGCAGACGACGTTGCGCTCGTTGTGGTTGCCAAGCACCTCAGCGAGGCGGAGCTTCTATGCAGCGCATCGGCAGCAGTAATCAAGGACTGGCTGGTCTCAGTGGGCCTGCAACTTGCCGATCAAAAAACTGAAGCGGTATTAATCAGCAGCCGTAAGATCGTCGAGGTGGCACGCATACGCATGGACGGGATGACCATCACATCTTCCAGGGCCATTCGCTATCTTGGGGTGTGGATAGACACGAGACTTAGTTACAGAGAGCACCTAGAACAAGTCGGGAAAAAAGCGGCAGTGATTGGTCAGGCACTTAACCGAATCATGCTCAACACACGTGGGCCCAAACAGAGCCGCAGGCTGCTGCTCCAAAACGTAGTTAAAGCAACTATGCTATATGGCGCCCCGGTCTGGGCAAAAGCGATGGAAGTCAAGTCGTACAGGAAAGGACTGCAAACAACGTACAGGCTCGGAGCACTCCGCGCATGTAGCGGTTTTCGGACTGTGTCCGGGGATGCGGCTCTCGTCATGGCGAGTATGGTGTCACTTGACCTTCTGGCCAAGGAGAGAGCAAACGTCTACACGGAGAAGCTCAGTGGCGTCTCTACAGAGCATCAACAAATTGCTAAAGCGGCGAGAGTAGAGAGTCTGAGGAATTGGCAAACTAGGTGGGACGCATCTACAAAGGGCCGGTGGACGTACCGCCTCATCCCGAACCTGGCTATATGAATAAACCGGAAATTTGGCTTCGTTAATTTCCACTTGACCCAGCTCCTGAGCGGCCATGGGTGCTTCAAGAGCTATCTCCACAGATTTAGGCATGAAGACGACCCCTACTGCCTATGGTGTTACCCACTGGTGGAGGAAACCGCCGAGCACATCCTGGTGGAGTGTAGAAGATTCACCAGTGAAAGAAGCGAACTGGAACATGTCATGGGAACTTGCGTCACAGCGGAGAACTTTGTAAGCCTTATGTTACAGAGGGAGGAGTGCTGGTCAGCGGCCTGCACATTCGCCACGAAAGTGTCAACAACGCTTCGACAGTTGGAGAGGGAGCGCAGGCGGAACGAAGGAGGGGCACCTAAGCCCGCCCAGGATCGAGCGTCGCGGTAGTTCCGCTTGATCTTCTGGGCCCATCTCCTCAAACATTCCTTCTAACTATATGTATATATTCTTTCTGTTCTGCAATTTCGTTTCTCCTTTAATAAAAGAATTAAAAAAAAAACATATAGTATATATGAGCGTTAGCAACTGCAATCGGTACGTCTCTTCTCGCTTTCGTTTTCGGTCAACGGCACCGTTGTTGCTAACGATTAGAAATTAACGCGCGCCTGTGCAGCTGTTGATCAAGTGACGCGCGCTCCCCTACAATTGGTCAGGCATATTTGTTTTATTGAATCGTTTGCCAAGAATTGTGTTTTCGACTGATCACTATGTTATTAAATCAGTGTGAGCCATTAGTAATATATACTAACTCCCCTAACATTTTAAAAGCACATTAAAGATAAAAATAAATAAAATAAATATAAATAAATCTAAAAAAAAATAATAATAATCTGACATTGAAGATGAAGAAGGTGCAGAATTTGACGAACTATGCATCTTGACAAAGTCCGGACTTCTCTCTTTGCTTAATGTTCTCAAAATAGATAGTGGTCACAATACGACAGTAGTAGGTACAGCTACTACTACTACAATCATGTTTTCGTCTCCGGAAATTATCTCTACCGATGATTAGTGGAAAATATTCAGAGTACAAAAATTTTATTAGCCTCAAGACTCTGGTTCATATCGATGATTCGATTCCAACGATAGAAAAGTTTAATCACTTTCTTTCTTGTCTCTCAGGTGAAGCTCTAGGAACTGTCAGAACATTTCAAGTCACCGGGAACAATTACAAAAAGGCAATGACATGTTTGAAAAATGCATATGACAATGACTGCCCTCATCACCCTCAGCATACGCTGAGCCGAATCGACACAGTGTCGACTCTGTATGGGTCATTGTTGTCGATTGGCGATGATAAAAAGATTTCAAATGCTATGCTAATTCATCTCGTTATGAAAAAAGTTGATCAATAGAGCTTGAATATGACAAGCTTTCACTATTGAAGATTGTCAGAAGATTTTAAATCGCAGATACCAGCATATGGCAGCTGAAGAGCCTGCCAGCCCAATAGCAGACGCGAAGCCAAGTCAAACTATACACAATCGGACTTCATTTTCGTGCTCTGCTGCTCAAGCCCAAACTACAGTGAAAAAATGTGTTTACTGCAATTTAGAAGGACATTCAATTGGGATCTGTTCTTCGTTCTCATCGTTGTCAGTTACACAGAGGTTTGAGTTCGCAAAGTCAGCTTCTTTATGTATAAACTGTCTACAAAGGGGTCATACTGTTGCAAGATGCAAAGCAGCTAAGTGTCGAGTTTGTAGCCGTTCCCATCATACGCTCCTCCACAGATATGCAGCTGTTAGTGACAGTTTAGCATTACCACCACCAAATACCCAAACTTCCAATTCAGATCATCCCTTCATAACACATGCTATGCATGCGACGGCATTGGAGAAGGTGATTTTGGCTACGTCTATCGTTAGTGTTCACACTAAAAGCGGTGAACACATATTAGCACTGCTCGACTCTGGTTCACAAACAAATTTGTAACTGAAGAGCTTGCACAACGATTGCAGATACGTAGGGAAGATGCATGTATTAGCTTTCTCAGGTCAAGAAAAATATACATACAGTGGTGAAGTCACGAGTTAAGTGCAGTGAGTTTTCAGCCTATTTTTGGATTTTGAGATCGATTTCTATTTATCAGCCTGACCACACAGTTAACGTGAGCGGCTAGAAAATTCCTGAAAACGTGCAATTAGCGGATCCCTATTTTCATAAGCCACAAAAGATTGACATGTTAGTAGGAGCTGAAACATTCTTTGAGTTGCTGTCCATAGGGCAAATTAAGCAAGGCCCAAATTGTCCGATTTAAAAAAATACTCTTCTTGGTTGGATCGTGTCAGGTCGATATACTTTGGATTCGTGGAAAAGCCAATAGAAGGTGGCAAAATTAAGTTGTACAGAGGACACGATAGCATCGATAGATAATACACTGCAGAAATTTTGGTCGATGGAAAGCCTACCATCTTTAAAGAAAGTCATGTCTCCAGAACAACAATTGTGTGAGAAACATTTTATCAACAACCTGCGAAATTTACCTCGGGCGTTTCGAAGTTAGGCTACCGTTCAAGTCGTATCCAAAGGTTTTGGGAAACTCATTTGAAGTTACAAAATGGCGGTTCTTGTCGCTCGAAAGAAAATTGTCCCGAGATGACCAATTAAGAAAAATGTACATGGACTTAATGGAAGAATACATCTGTTTGGGACGTTTGACAGAAGTTGAGAGCAAAATTCCTAGCTCACCTCACTATTTAAGTGAGGTGTTAATCAACCTTCGTGGTGAACGGTCGTGTTATTTACGCGCTCCGGAAAGCGCCACAACTGTGGACATAGTGACGGTCAAAAAAAGATAAATAAATAAAACATTAAAGTGAATTCGAATATTACAGCAATAGCGCTAAGACGCTGTACATAACTCTAACACCAGTTGTCATTATTAACACAAGTGAAAGATTAATAAAAACATATAAAGTGCCACGCACAAATCGTGCAAAATGAGCAATGCTCAAGAAAAAGAGCGAAGAAGCTCTATCAACCCGTGATACCGAATTGCAACGTAATTAAAAGAAAGTTGAGCCCACTAAACTCGAAGCCAAAAATTTTCTGTGGCGACTCAAGCCTAGATACAAACGAAAATCCAATTTACAATAACAAGTTTAAAATTCTGGCAGACAACTCTGACGATCTGCCCTCTAAAGCTGGCGAAGGTGATAAAAGAAAGCCAAAGCCACCCCCTATATATATCCGAGAGAAAGGCTCCAATGCCCTATATATATCCGAGAGAAAGGCTCCAATGCTCTCGTAAACAAAATTATAGAGCTTATTGGGGCGGAAAATTTTCACACAATCCCCCTTGTAAAGGGCAACATTCATGAAACAAAAGTCCAATTGAAGTCCGAAGATAATTATAGAGTATTGTCGAAGTTTCTAAACGACAGTAAAAAGAACTTCTACACGTGCCAACTAAAAAGCAGCAAGGGACTGCAAGTCGTACTGAAGGGCATTGAGCCTGACGTTACACCTAAAGAAATAACTAAGGCGCTACAAGATAAAGGATATATCGCTAAGACAGTTTTCAACACCCTAAACAGAGATAAGAATCCGCAGCCGCTATTCAAGGTAGAACTTGAACCTAAAAGCAAGTCGTTTAAGAACAACGAAGTGCACCCAATATATAAACTTCAGTTCTTATTGCACCGAAGATTCACTGTAGAAGAACCACATAAACGGAAGGGGCCGGAACAATGCATGAATTTTCAAGAATATGGCCATACACGAAAGTACTGTACACTGCGTTCGGTGTGTGTAGTTTGCGGAGAGCTTCTCGACTCAGCACACTGCCCAGTGGATAAAGACGACCCCACCACAAAAAAGTGCAGCAACTGCGGTGGTAATCACACAGCTAATTACAAAGGATGCCCAATATATAAGGAGATGAAAAGTCGACTCCATCAGCGAGTGACCACTGCACGTCCCCAAAACGTACCGTTTACCCCATGTAAATTAAACACAGATATCTTCTTTTTGACTGCACCCCGACCCTCTTTTGGCACCGAAAACTTTACAAAAAACGTGACATTCGCAAACGCGTTAAAATCAGGACTGGAGCCTCCTGCCTCAAATATACCGTTTTCAACAGCAGCACATTTGGAACCCAACACGGCAAAGAAGTATCAACCAACGGAGCAGCAACAAAGCAATTCTGAAGCAAAATTATTCAACCTGCAGCAAAGCCTTATGGACTTCTTGGCATTTATGCGGACAACCATGCAAGACTTAATGCGAAACCAAACATCACCTTAAAAATGTGTTCCAACCAAATCCCGCGACAAATGCGTTTACACTACCAACATTAAGAAGTGACACTCAGCATCAACATGAACAAATCGAGTTTCGTCCAAATGTGATCGACAACACCATCAAAATGATTATTGGTTATTATATGCACTGTCGTACAACTCTTCAATGCTACTTATCACAAAACTAGGCCACTTCCCACAGAGATGAAAAAAGTCGATCATTATAATGATACCAAAACCAGGAAAGGATCACACTGTCCCCTCGTCATACAGACCTATAAGCCTATTATCGTGTCTATCAAAGCTCTTCGCAAAATGTTTGCTGAATCAGATACATCCATTTATAAGACTCCACAACAAAATCCCATCGCATCAATTCGGATTTGGGAAAAGAACGGAGCTATTAAGCATCAGAAATACGAAACGCCTATGAAAATCGAGAATATTGCACAGCAATATTTCTAGATGTCTCTCAAGCATTTGACAGAGTCTGGTTATACGGCCTAATGCATAAAATTAAATCAACGCTTCCAAATAACACACACAAGCTTCTAAGGTCATATCTCTACGATAGAAAATTTGCAGTCAGATGTAACACAGCTTTATCCGACGATCACACCATTGGAGCCGGAGTTCCACAAGACTGCGTACTTGGGCCGACACTATACGTCCTCCACACAGCAGAGATTCCAACAAGCAGGGAACTAACAACTTCTACTTCGATAAAAATAAACGAACAGAAATTCAAGCACGATACGTTTAGCATGAACAGGCAAAATTGTCCACCGCTCAGATTAAACAACACCGTACTCCGTCAAGCAAACGAACCTAGGAGTTCACCTCGACAAAAGACTCACATGGCGCAGACACATCGAAGCAAAGAGAACACACTTAAAACTAAAAGCCCACAGTCTTCACTGGCTTATTTACGCTCACTCGACCCTTAGTCTTGATCACAAGGTTCTGCTCTACAACTCTGTGCTAAGACCTATCTGGACCCATGGCTCCCAATTATGGGGGAGTGCTTGCAATAGCAATATTGATATTGTCCAGCGAGTCCAGTCAAAGATATTGAGAACCGATAAATAAAAGCCAAGTAATAATAAAAAAAAAAAAAACATCACTATTTCATTCCGCATCAGTGCGTTTTGCGACCTCAAAGTACTTCTACTAAGTTACGTGTTGTATTTGACGCGTCATGCAAGATATCTACTCAGATTGCGTTGAATGACATGCTGATGGTCGGTCCTACGATCCAGGAGGAGCTATACTCTACTCTACTCCGTTTCAGGTTAAATAAGTATGCGCTTACAACTGATATTAAAAAAATGTATCGCCAAGTAATAGTGAATGCAGCAGATAGACAGTTTCAGCTCATAGTTTGGAGGAAAGATCCATCTGAGCCTCTGAGAATTTTGGCATTAAGCACCGCAACATATGGCACTGCCCCAGCGCCCTTTCTTGCTATATGGTGCTTAAAAAGGTTGAGTGAGACTGCACAAGTCTCTTACCCTAAAGTAGCAAACGTTATTCGGACCGATTTTTATGTAGATGATTTGTTGACTGGTGCTGCATGCGTCGAGGAACTTGAGACAATTAAGTCTGACTTGTCTCAGGTGTTACAAGAGGTAAGCTTCGAGCTAGCTAGCTTAAAACTGGACTGGGATGAGTCGATTCCAATGAAAATGGAAACTGAGTGGAAAGCTCTGAAGCAAATCTTGTCAAATATACAAAAGATAACTGTGCCTCGTTATGTTCATATTGAGTCCAATTTACCGGTTCAGATTCATGCCTTTGCCGATGCTTCTATGAGAGCATATGGTGAGTGTGTATACACAGAAAAAAAAAGCACGCACTAAAATTAAGTACGAAATGCATTGAAATAAGTATTTTTAGTACTTAAAAAAAATACAGTGAAACCTCTCTTGGGCGGACACTCATGGTCGCGCAACTTGTGTCCGCTCAAGGGGTGTGTCCGCTTAAGGGAATAATTCTATCATATTGTTTTTTCCCCAATTTTAATAGGTTGTTCAGTACAGCGTTTATTGTAATAATAATGACTTTAAAAATAAGGAAAATTAACTTCAAATTAATTTACTAAGTAATTAATCATATAAGTGTTATTAATAACAGCGATTTTAATTTATAAACTATTTTAGTTTTTCGCGTTTTTAAGTCTTTTTTTCAATTATGCAGGACTGCAAATGACTTTCCAAATAATTTAATATATTCCAACGCCTTGTTGTCATCTTTAAAGAATTTTTCAATTTTGAAATTGTGGTCATTCGTCATGTGTGTTTCCGCCCAAGAAAGGTTTTCGTTCCTTTTTGTCCTTTTTTTAGTGTCCTTGGGTATAATTACATTTTAACAAATTAATTGTTGTCTGTCATTTGTCTGTCAATTTGTCTGTCTGTGTCAGCTTGTCGTTCTGTGTAGAATATATAGGTTTTTTAGTCTACAAGAAATTGTTTACATCGTAGCTCGCTGGATACAGTACCCGACTCTAAAGCTGAGGTCCCGAATTCGAATCCCATGTAAGTCAGGATATTAAAAAAACAGACAAAATGTTATTAATAAATAAAACGGTAATATACATAAATTTAAATTTAATAACTAATTAATAAAAAAATTTAATAACAAATACAAAAAATAATAAATAGATATTATTTCAAGTACAGAAGATCTTAATTCATGTGCAAGAAAACTTGAACTGAGTTCGAAAATTCTTATTTTTAGAGTTTTCAGTACTTGATTCAAGTATAAAGTGTACTTAATAGACTACAAACTTAAAAATCGTACTTGAAAATCGAACTTGAAATAAGTGCGTCGTTGAATATAGTACTTCCGTACTTGGTTCGATATTAGGTTCGAATTGTTGAGTTTCATGTACGAAAAGAGTTGATTTTTTCCCTCTGTGTACGTTCGTTGATTGCAAGAGGTTTTAAAGTGTCATTGTTGAGCTCTAACTCCAAAGTAGCGCCGCTCAAAACTAAGACACTTCCCAGACTTGAGTTATGTGCCGCTTACCTTTTAGCAGAGCTCTGTCATCGAGTTAAGTCTTGGGTTAAGGCTCCAATCGATCGAATTGTGTTCTAGTCAGATTAGGAAATAGCTGTCCACTGGATTCGGCCACATCCCTCGTCGTTGTCTACTTTCGTTTCAAACAGAGTGGCCGAAATTCAAGAGTGGACAGAGAACGCAACGTGGAGGCATGGACCAACAAAGCAGAGACTAGCAGATATTGTATCTAGAGGTTGCGACGTTGACGAGTTGATGGAGTCAATATGGATGACTGGTGCATCATTTCTACTGGATCCTGAAGATGAGTGGCCAGTGAACCCCCATTTACCACTGTCGAAAGATGATCTTGGGATAGAAACTTGGAAATTGGCAGTCGGTTTATTAAAAAACTCAAAGACAAAACGACCCAATTTGAGAATGTACCTTCTACACTTGAACTCAAGGAGGCATTTGTTGAAATCATCCAAAGGCGAGAGTTTAAAGATGATATCGAAAGGACCAAGTCTTCAGCGATTAAATCCCTTCATCCATGAGTTTCGGGGTTCTTGGTGTGCCTTTTCGTTGTTGCGATTTGGGGCCGATTAGAAAATGCTCCTATTTCCTACAATGCCAAGTTTCTACATCTGTTGACGAAACTCTCGCAATTTGTGCAGAGCTATGTTCATCACCTTCACCAGACCAACTTCCATTCAGGTCCGCGAGCACTTGTAAGCCAACTTAAAGAGCGTCTGTGGTTAGTTAACGCTCAAGAGGTTTTTCGTCAGACAGTGCGATCATGTATCAGTTGCTTTAAGTGCAAACCTCAGCTCCTCACTCAGATTATGGGAAATTTGCCAGCGGATCAGCTTCGCGCCCTTCGCCCATTCTCTACATGTGGCGTTGACTTTTGTGGGCCAATTGATACATCCCTCAAAATTCGTGGAAAGCCCCCATATAAATCTTGTATTGCCCTTATTGTGTTTTGCATCCAAGGCGGTACATTTAGAGCTGGTATCAGACTTATCAACTGATTCCTTTCTATTGGCTTTTCAAAGGTTTGTTGGTCGCCGCAGCGTTCCCCAAGTCGTAAACTGCGACAATGCGACGAAATTTGTCGGAGCAAGTCGCCACTTCAAGGAGCTGTGAAGGAAGATCGAGGCAGAAGAGAGGGCTCCACCAGCGGTCGGGATCCCAGACCAGCAGGGTCTCAGCTGCTTGAAGCGATGGCGACTTGTCTCGTATCTCACGCTCATGTTTTGGTGGCATTGGTCCCGGGAATACGTGATGGGAATGCAGATCCGGGCCAAGTGCCACCAGCAGCAGCAAAATCTCGCCGAGGGAGATCTTTTCGTCGTCGCGGAGAACAACATGCCACTCCAGCAGTGGCTCGTAGGCCGAGTCAAGGCGCTACACGCAGTGCAGGAAGTCATCGACTTTAAGATGACAAAGGGAGGCGTGTAAAAGGGGGCCATTCACAATCTGGCCCCTTTACCAGGATATTAAAGCCTCTGCAGCAGTTCAAAGGGGGCGGTGTTGAATGAGATGGCTCATTTTGAATTTTGTATTTTTATTATGTTAAGTTTGTTCAAGTAGCGATGTAAGATCATGAAGTCTAGTGTAAGTCAGTTTAGGGCGAAGCGGGAGCGCAATAAAACTCTCTCTCGTCGCTGTGGGCGACGCATTAGCTTAAGATAGGATTTAGAGAAAATTATGAAACATTCAAATTTTGTTGTCCTAAACTATCGAATAAATACGCATCGTTATTTCGTTGTGGCCAGCGGCCAAATAAATTCATTAAAAAGATTAAACGCGTCTCACATTTTCTTTGATCACAAAAACACTTCTTATTTTTTAATCTGTTAATGAAATATAACAATAAAATACATTAGATTCCATTTAACATGAATATATTTACGAATACATATATATTTAAAAGAAAGGGTTGTTTGTTTGAGGACACCAAAAAATGCTTTTCAGGTCCTTTTAATATATAATATTTGACTTTCACTGACATTTAAATGCGTCATTCGGCTGCGGTAGTCACAAGTGATGCAGATTATAGCGGACTCAAGTCGCTCTGAAGGCACTGAACTCCCAGGTGTAATAAGATACCTGAGAGTGAGTTTATACAGTCCAGCCATGGCCGCCTAATGCGAATTTTAGAATCCACGGATCACAGAGTAACTAACGCAAGAAATCCTTTAAATATCAATTAAGCGATTTTTTTATTTGCATGTTTTGGTGTCCTCAAACAAGCAACCCTTTCTTTTAAATGTACATTCGTAAATATATTCATGTTAAATGGAATCTAATGAACTATATTGTTGTGTTTGATTAATAAGACTATCTCTATTTATTGGGGGAACAGTACTCCTTATATTTTGGGCAAAAGGGGAAAAATATAAAAACATCAATTAAGTTGATATATCGATATTTCAAAGCAATATATCAATGAGTATTTAACAAGAAGAGTGGAATTGACTGGCTAACAGAATTGGCTTGCGGCTGTGCCGCGTCAAATGTAGATTTAACAGTTCCATGTTAATGAAATTCTGTTAGTTAACAGAGATCAGACGCATGCTTTGCGTTTTTGTTTTGATGTGTGCTTTGCTTGGTGTGTACTCTGTGCACTCAGTGGCAGCGTCTGGCGGATGACCAAAAATGCACCGTTGCCACATTTCGTATCATGTTGTTGTTGTTACAAATCTGAACTTTGCCTATTTCAAAGTTGATTCGAAGCAATGCCCTCAGCCTGCGTTTACCCTACTCTAATCGGGTGTTATGTGCGAGTAAAGTGAAATGACACAATATTAAGTAAATGCGTGCAATATTTAATTTAAATAATTTTTTACAATATTATTATTATATAAAATAATATTTAATTTTATTTTATATATTATTTGATTTACTTATGATGCATATAAACGATTGCATTAGTCTCTAAATTCTTATAGTATAAAATATTTTGAATAGTTACAAATTGATATACATGTAATAAGAATTCATAATATTTATCATACTGCTTAAAATAATGTTCTAGAAAAATTATAAATATATTATAAAAAGGGTATCTGTAGTCGAGTCAGGTATCGGCAATGTCGAGTAGCAGGCAGAATCGTCGAATCGTCGCGAGCTCAAACACATTCATCTGTGTGTGTCCAGGAATCACAGCACAAAGCAAAAAAGGCGAACAAACCAAAGGGCAAAGCAAAATATCAACACTCGAATATATCGCTCGCTTTTTTTTGCGTAAATGTCACACATACATATTAAAATCACACAGATGGTTTAAAATTCATCTGTGTGTATGAGCTCGCGACGATTCTGCCTGCTACTCGACATTGCCGATACCTCACCCAACTACAGATACCCTTTTTATGAAGTTAATATAATATTATAATTTTTCTATAACATTAATTAAAGCAGTATGATATATATTATTAACTATTATTATTTATAAATTTGTAACTATTTATGTAACTACATTTTTATTTCAAAAATTTAGTGGCTAATGCAATTTTTTATATGCAGCATTAGGAAATCAAATAATGTATAAAATAAAATTAAATATTATTTTATATAATAATAATATTGTAAAAAATTATTTAAATCAAATATTGCACGCATTTACTAATATTGTGTCATTTCACTTTACTCGCACATAACACCCGATTAGAGTAGGGTAAATGCAGGCTGAGGGCATTGCTTTGAATCAACTTTGAAAAATAGGCAAAACTCAGATTTGTAACAACAACAACATAATATGAAGTGTGGCAACTTTTCATCATACGTTTTGTAGGTACACACAAAGCAAAACAAGAAACCAAAACAAAAAACCGCAAAGCGGCCATCGAAGTTTGGCGCGTCACAGGCTTTTAACATTATTCTGTTAGATTCTGTCTATACCCACTTTTACACGCCAAACTCCACTGCCTCTGTTATTTAACGGCCGTCATTTCTCCTCTTGATGTTAAATACTCATTGGCAATATAATAAATATAATTTAGATATCATTTTAAAACAGATACCCTGTTTATACGGAGCGAAAAGCGTGAAAACATTTCATTTAAGCTACAGAATTGCAAAGTAATTAAAATCGCCAAAAATAAATAATGTGCACCTTTACCGCTCGGAAAAAAATAGCTTGCTGCTTTCATTAAGTTTGTTTATGGGTAAAACATATGAATGCAAAGCAGCCGTCGCCCCATTTTCAATGATTTCCAGATCTGGCAGCCTTGCATCTATATATTCCTGAATTTCTTCTGTACTGTATTAACAGGGGAATTTTCATTTCGCGAAATTAGAAGTACGTGAAATATCGTTGATACGATATTTTTAGTAAATTCGTCATCCCTAGAGCGATTACTGAGTGAAATATCTGCTGAAGGCACCCATTGTTTAATATTAGAAGGTATAACCACTAACCATTTGATACATTGACTAGTAGGCTATTCCCACTCATGAACATGTAACATATTCTGTCGAGATGTTCCCATATTTTTAACCGTGTTGAAATTTTCAACGTCGCTCAAACATGGTTTTTTGATGTTAGTGTTCCACACTTATCCCACACGTTCCATTTTTTATTTTTTTTTACTCGATTATTTTCGAATGCAACCTAGAAATTTGTCATTCCCTACGAAATAGTGAATAAAGAATGGCGAAAACAATAAGAAGCAACAACAATTTGAAATGGCCGCCAAATCATATAAGTTTATAAAGTTTGAAATTGTTTTCAATAATCTAGCTGCACATTTTATTAAAAGCGCCTAATAAACCAAGTGCCAGCAGCAGGAGCACCAAAAGGGTGCATTGGACACCAGAAATGGACAATATGGTGATTAATCTGTGGGCAGACAATATTGAAGACCTGAGAGGAGTGCGTAAAAACTCTCATGTCTACATGGAGATGGCACAAAGCCTGAAAAGTGTTGGCTTTCGTGGTGGCTGCACAGATGTCCGAGCAAAGTTAGACAACCTCACCAGGAAGTACAGGTAATACGGATAATTTCTGTTTAAAATAAGTTATAATTATTATTAATATTTGTATATACATTTGCAGGGCAAAAAAAAAAAGCTGGGCCAAGTGGTGGTGCGCCATCGTTGTGGGTCGTTTACGAGAAGGTGTTAACTAAATTTTATATATTAAAATCACAAAATTTTACAAATGTTTCACTTTTGACGTTAAGTGTTGAATGGATGTTAGATGTAATGCCCTATTCCCATTGAGTACATTTTCGGGGAACGCATGGGAATGATGTTAGATGTGAAACACTGATTCACATTGCCAACATCTAACATCACAATCTAACAATTCAAGTGCATTGACGTGTGAAATTACGGAAAGACAAATTTATAATTAAAATGAATTTAAATGAAAAAGTTTCCATTGCTCTTGCTGCTGTGCAGCAATCATCTCGCTGATTATAGCAGATCTGCCGAGGAAGTCAGAAATGCAATTGCAGAATTCGTGATGCAATAAATAAACATACATATAATTAAACAAAAAATTCTGTTTTTTTTTTAAATTTACTTATTTGAGCTACGTTTTTGGCTATTGCTATGAATAATATTCATTTGTTTTTTAGAATATCTAAAAGCTTATTTTAGAAATCGGCAGTGCTCTGTGCCATTTCCCGCAGCACCTCACTTTGGGCTTTCTGCTGCTTTTGCTGGAACTTCCTTTGTTCCTCGCGAGCTTCAAACTCTCTATTTTGCAGTCGCAGCCTCCCCGAGCTACTTGGAGCAGCTCTACTTGGGTGTCCTGTTTGGAGCGCTTTGCGGGAGGTTCCTCGGAGTGGGTGCTCTCAGTCACACTGAGCTTGTTGGTGCTTGTGTTGCACGTCAAAACCTCAGGACTGAACTCAATTGGATCAGTTATATAGTCAATGAAATCTGCAATTTGGGCAACATGTCTCCATTAGTGAAGTACTCATAAACTTTATTAAAAAACTTACTTGCTTTGGCCATTTTCTGATTGCTTATTTTAATTCTTCTTCTCGATTTGCCATTCATTTTAGTTGACATTGTTTACATTTTCGCAGTGTTGATAAGTTTCTTTTGTTCCATTTGAGAACTATCGTCTAAATATCGCCTGGGAGCGTGTGGGATAGCAACATCAAAAAAATATGTTGGAACGATGTTGAAAATTTCGGCACGGGTAAAAGTATAGGCACATCATGCCAAAATATGTTAGATGTTAGATGTTGCTCAGTGGGAATAGCCTATAAGATGTTGGCAATGGGAAATGGTATTTCACATTTAACATATTCCCCTTGCGTTCCCCGAAAATGAACTCAGTGCGAATTGGTATTGAGTACTAGCCACCACTAGACCACTTGCAAGGCGCACAGTGGCTCGTTCACGAGACTCCCGTGGCAAAAATCAAAACTCACGAGTCGGAATCTGGCAAAACGTGAAATGCAGTTAGGTAGAGAATTGTTTTAAGTTTACTGACCTAACTTTCCTTTTTCGATTAGGTAGTTTGCTTCGGTGGTAGAGCTGTTCAAACATGAACAAAATGTTCATGTTGGCATTTTTGAGTATTTTTTGCAAAAATTTTTCATGTTTGGGATATAATAACATCTAAATGGTTCATTTGAGTTAAAATTTCTTTATTTTAACTTAAAGTTGTGACAACTCCATGGCGAGAAATATAAAAATTTGTACATTTTGAGTATGGAAGTATTTTAAATAAACTATTTACTAAACCTCTATTTTTGAAGCAATTTTTCGATTTTACATAGACTTTTAACACCGAGTCCAGGCTTGTCCAGGCAAGCGACTTATACCACGTGATACTATGATTATTTTTAAAACGATTTTTCATAATTCCAGAGTGCGAAATTTTGCGTTTTCGGCGCAGTTTAACATACGATTAATGCACCTAGCCTAAAAATGCGCAATTTGCTTAGGCAAAAATGCGCAATTAGCTTGGCAAAATTGCGTCGCGGCGAGTGCATTTGTGCGTTACCTGCAGTGCGCATTTGTTTATATGCAAACTAGTCTCTCAATTTTGAAGCTATCTTGATGAAACTTGGCACAGGTCTGTTTTTTGGCTGCACGCACTACATATGTCGGAACCGGCCGGATTGGATAACTATATCATATAGCTGCCATAGGAACGATCGGTTCGAAATCAACATTTAGTATGAAAAACTTTTTTGTTTCTCAAGATATCTACCAAATTCACAAATTGTGTGTTTGATACAGTTTCATACGTCCTTACCAAATTTGGTTAAAATCGAACAACTGTATCATATAGCTACCATAGGAACGATCGGTTAAAAATCAACATTTAGTATGAAAAGCTTTTTAGTTTCTTAAAATATGTATACCAAACTCACACTTTGTGTGTTTGGTATAGCTTTAAACAGCCTGACCAAATTTGGTGCAAATCGGACTACTATATCAATTCGAAATCAACATCTAACACTTTTTGTAAAAATCTTACGGCTTATACCGGAAACTGCAAGGGTATCCAAACTTTGGCGTGTCAAAGTTAGCTTGCGCAATATTTTTCAATTAATTTCAAACAATTAAAAAGAGATTTGTCTTATTTAAATTTTGTTTTTACAGGAATTAACACGATATAAATGTATTAGAAACTTGAATTATAATAAATATGCTCGTTACAGTAAATGGAACTAAAATATTGATTTAAATTCATTTATAAGTATTTAAATGTTTAAGGATATATTGCTATAGATATATATATATGTAAATTCGAACATTTATAGTGAAATTGTTTGATGTTTGCATGCTTCTAAGGCAAAACTATCGTACAAAATCATGTGAAAACAAAATCGAACTTTGACTAGCTGTGGAAAACAGATTTACTGCTCGATTTTTAAGATTTTGCATTCAATTTAAAGCTAAAGAAGTTTTCTAACAAACGCTTTTTAAATTTTTTCGATATCTCTTTTGGATCAAAAGATATGATTTTCGCAAAGTAAAAACTCAAACGTTTTTTTAAATGTTACATATTTTTTTAAATATCTGTATATTTTTTAATTGTTTTAATTATTAACGTTTAGTTATATTTAAAAATGATGTTCATTTTTTCATCGAGCCGAAATGGGAATCGAGCTCGGGACCTCAGCTTTAGAGTCTGATACTCTATCCAGTGGCCTGCAACTAAAACATTTACTGACATGCTAAAATATATTTGCTGTATGGAATGGCAAACTGACACAGACAAAATGCCAGCAGTTTAAATAGTTTATTTATTAAATTATTTTTTAATTAAATCAAATATATTAAATTATTGAACAAAACTTGAGTTTCGTCAGCGTCACGGTTGCCACAATTGGTGTTTTTAAGCACTAAAACTGGCTTTTTCCTGATGATGCAATGTCACTTTTTTTCTTATGATTGGCTTCAGAAAATATAATATTGAACATTTCACAATTTTAATCTGGGTGTTTTCGTTTATAGCACTGAAAATTATCGATACATCGGCGTACCAAAATAAAAAAGCAACTCTGTAAATAATCGTCGCATAAGCCCATCGCCAATTCGTTGAATACACAATTTAACGCAACCGTATGAATTTTTAGCCGGTGGTGGTTACGTTCTCGTGATAGTGGGGGAAAATGGACACGTAACCTATTTCCACAATTTTAAAAGTTATGGAAACAAAGCGGAATTCTTACACCGAGCTTGTTCTGCAAATAGTGCAGCCCTTTGAATTAGGTCGAGAGGATATTAAGTCACTGAAAATGAACACCCTGGCTAATGTTATTATGCCTCTGCTTAAAATTTTTTATTATTTGTGTGACTCTGATCCGGACGCAATTTTTAACCAGTGGACGATTCTAAAGTTAACAGCCACTAATATAAAAAAGAAGAGGATATTTCTGAATTTTGGGAAGAGGTTGCTAAACTTAAAAATGGTCTTAATGATAAAGTGTTTAAAGACTTGGTTAGCTTTATAGGAAATATATTGTCCCTGCCACACAGCTTTGCTGCGGCAGAGCGTAAATTTTTTGCAATTAGTTTAATAAAAACAAAATTAAGGAATAAGCTTGAATTTGATTCGGTTGCTTTGTAAAGAGCTCTGTAAATCTACGGACAAGCATTATGTGTGGTCAGTAAAAGACTTTTAGGAATTATCTCAACTTTAAGAATATTGACTATTTTTTTTTTTTTTTTAATATTACTTGGCTTTTATTTATTGGATCTTCTCTTAATTTGAGACTAACAATAATTTTGCAAATCTTATAAATAAACAATAGTTAACAGTCTTCTTGGACTGTAAATTGACACGCGGCCCTAAAGTCTATCGTTGGGTTGGTAGGTCGATACGACGAAGACGGGATCGGCTGCACAACCGTGTTAGGCCTCTCGCGAGGTGGTTGGGGTGCGTGGAAAGCTTGGCAAAGTACTTTGTCTTCTGTTCTGTTATTACATCTTTGACCGGCTGGATATTCAGGTCGCTTTGTATGTTTTCGTTTCGAACGTACCACGGTGCCCCGGTGATGGTTCTCAATATCTTTGACTGGGCTCGCTGGACAATATCAATATTGCTATTGCAAGCACTCCCCCATAATTGGGAGCCATAGGTCCAGATAGGTTTTAGCACAGAATTGTAGAGCAGAACCTTGTGATCAAGACTAAGGGGCGAGCGAGCGTTAATAAGCCAGTGAAGACTGTTGGCTTTTAGTTTTAAGTGTGTTCTCTTTGCTTCGATGTGTCTGCGCCATGTGAGTCTTCTGTCGAGGTGAACTCCTAGGTACGTCACTTCGTTTGCTTGAGGGAGTACGGTGTTGTTTAATCTGAGCGGTGGACAATTTTGCCTGTTCAGGGTAAACGTAACGTGCTTGCATTTCTGTTCGTTTATTTTTATCCGCCAGTCGGATAGCCATTTTTCTACGTCGACCAGGTGAAGAGCCAACTGCGCAGTTGCTTGTATTGGGCATTTTGAGCGGCTGAGAATAGCTGTATCATCAGCGAAGGTAGAAGTTGTTAGTTCCCTGCTTGTTGGAATGTCTGCTGTGTAGAGGACGTATAGTGTCGGCCCAAGTACGCTGCCTTGTGGAACTCCGGCTCCAATGGTGTGATCGTCGGATAAAGCTGTGTTACATCTGACTGCAAATTTTCTATCGTAGAGATATGACCTTAGGAGCTTGTGTGTGTTATTTGGAAGCGTTGATTTAATTTTATGCATTAGGCCGTCTAACCAGACTCTGTCAAAAGCTTGAGAGACATCTAGAAATATTGCTGTGCAATATTCTCGATTTTCGAAGGCGTTTCGTATTTCTGATGTTATGCGGTTGACCTGCTCAATAGTTCCATGCTTTTCCCGAAAGCCGAATTGGTGCGATGGGATTTTGTTGTGGAGTCTTATAAATGGATTTATCTGATTCAGCAGACATTTTTCGAAGAGCTTTGATAGACACGATAATAGGCTTATAGGTCTGTATGACGAGGGGACAGTGTGATCCTTTCCTGGTTTCGGTATCATTATAATGACCGATTTTTCCATCTCTGTGGGAAGTGGCCTAGTTTTGTGATAGCATTGAAGAGTTGTGCGACAGTGCATACCGCACAATATGGGAGCTCAATAATCATTTTGGGGGTTATTAGATCGCAGCCCGGAGATTTTTTGGGGTCCAGTTGCATTTTGATGGTGTTGGCGATCACATTTGGGCGAAACTCGATTGGTGCATGTTGAGGCTGAGAGTCACTTCTTCTTAATGTTGGTAGTGTAAACGCATTTGTTGCGGGATTTGGTTGGAACACATTTTGAAGGTGAGCCGCAAATGTGCTGGCTCTATCTTCATCGCTGCGGGCCCAACCGCCTACGGAGTTTCTGATGGGCATCACGGTTTCTGTCGGTGAACAAAGGGTGGGGTGAGCTCTCCATAGTGAGTGTTTTTTACAAGATGTTGATAATTTCTCTATATAACGGCGTTGAGCATATGCTTCTTCCTGCTTTAAGGCTTTGGTGAGTTTACGTGTGGCGTCTTTTAATCTTTGCCGTGCGGAAGGCGATCTGTAAAATTGCCATTCTCGACGTAATCGTCGCTTTTCTTGGACGAGCTGTTCGATTTCTAGATTTGACTTCTTTTGGATGTGTAGTACTTGTGTAGTATCAGGTGTTGCAATACGAGCTGCAGTGACGAGGACGGACTCCAGTGTATTTACACAGTGTTCGATGTCAGCTTCAACGTTAAGGAGAGGTTTTAGTTCAATATGTGAACTAATATATTTTTTGTATCGAAGCCAATTGGTTTTATGTGAAGTCAGTCTAATCGGTTGATCTACGGACTCTGTTTGTCGAAGTAGTTTTATTAGAACAGGTGAGATGATCAGATGAGAGATCTGAAAGACATTCGGCGCTTATCAGACTTCGAGGAATATTTTAGTAATTGCAAAGTCAATTAAATCGGGTAGTTTCTTGGAATCTGTTGGCCAGTATGTTGGTCTACCGGGAGAAACGTGGTCTAGCTTATTGTTAGCTTTAATAACGGCATTGTAAAGCTGCTTTCCTTTTGGGTTAACGAGTCGAGATCCCCAGTGTGTGTGCTTGGCATTGTAGTCTCCTCCTGCTATAAAGTGTTCTCCAAGTGAGTTAAAAAACTGCGTAAACTCACCTTCAGTTATGGTAAAGCGAGGGGGGCAGTATACGGCGGCTAGAGTAAGTTGGTTACCATTGTCCAGTTTTATGTTTATAGATGTGGCCTGTAGGTAGTTTTCAGCAAATTCTTTATGGCAGTGGTGCTTGATGCGGTTTCTAATCAGAATACCAGTACCACCATGTGCTTTACCATCGGGATGATTTGTTCCGTAGAACAAGTAGCCTCGTAGATTAAAATTATACTTGTTTGTAAGGTGTGTTTCTGAGAGTAGCATAACGTCGATATGATTGTCGAGAAGAAATTGAGCTAACTCAAGTTTACGTTGTGAAACGCCATTAGCGTTCCACATAGATATACGTAGGGGAGCCATCGATTATTTTGATTGTTGTGATAGCAGCATTTGTATCAAAAGATTTTGGTTTCGCATTAAATCTTGCATGGTTGTCCGCATAAATGCCATGAAGTCCATAAGGCTTTGCTGCAAGTTAAATAATAATGCTTCAGAATTGCTTTGTTGCTGGTCCGTTGGTTGATACTGCTTTGCCGTGTTGGGTTCCAAGTGTGCTGCTTGTGAAAACGGTGTATTTGAGGCAGGAGGCTCCAGTCCTGATTTTAACGCGTTTGCGAATGTCACGTTTTTTGTAAAGTTTTCGGGGCCAAAAGAGGATCGGGCTGCAGTCGAAAAGAAGACATCTGGGTTTAATTTGGATGGGGTAAACGGTACGTTTTGGGGACGTGCAGTGGTCACTCGCTGATGGAGTCGACTTTTCATCTCCTTATATATTGGGCATCCTTTGTAATTAGCTGTGTGATTACCACCGCAGTTGCTGCACTTTTTGTGGTGGGGTCGTCTTTATCCACTGGGCAGTGTGCAGAGTCGTGAAGCTCTCCGCAAACTACACACACCGAACGCAGTGTACAGTACTTTCTTGTATGGCCATATTCTTGACAATTCATGCATTGTACCGGTCCCTTGCGTTTATGTGGTTCTTCTACTGTGATTCTACGGTGCAATAAGAACTGAAGTTTATATATTGGGTGCACTTCGTTGTCTTTAACGACTTGCTTTCAGGTTCAAGTTCTACCTTGAATAGCGGCTGCGGTTTCTTATCTCTGTTTAGGATGTTGAAAACTGTCTTAGCGCTAAATCCTTTATCTTGTAGCGCCTTAGTTATTTCTTCAGGTGTAACGTCAGGCTCAATGCCCTTCAGTACGACTTGCAGTCCCTTGCTGCTTTTTAGTTGGTACGTGTAGAAGTTCTTTTTACTGTCGTTTAGAAACTTCGACAACTCTATAATTATCTTCGGACTTTAATTGGACTTTTGTTTCATGAATGTTGCCCTTTACAAGGGGATTATATGAAAATTGTCCGCCCCAATAAGCTCTATAATTTTTGGAGCATTGGAGCTTTTATCTCGGATGATATGGGGGTGGCTTTGGCTTTCTTTTATCACCTTCGCCAGCTTCAGAGGGCAGATCGTCAGAGTTGTCTGCCAGAATTTTAAACTTGTTATTGTAAATTGGATTTTCGTTTGTATCTAGGCTTGAGTCGCCACGGATAATTTTTGGCTTCGAGTTTAGGGGGCTCGACTTTCTTTTAATTTGAATGTAGCGATCCATACCAGTCTGAACAGCTGGACCCGTTTTTGGTTTTTGTTTTGATTCTTGTTCTTTATTGTTGTTGTTTTTGGCGGCGATGGGGCTTGAGCTTGAAGTTGTTGTCATATTTGAATGATCCGCTTGCGTTGCAGAAATCGCTTTGGGTATTGTAGCCGTTATAGCGTTGTTGATGACGGATACAGTTGCAGTTGTTGTTGTTGCTGCGATTGTAGTAACTACTGAGGTCATTGTACTAGTTGTTGGAGCGGTGTGTGTCGAAATTAATGCGACCACCGGTGCTGGAGAGCTGCACTGCGAGCTCCATGAGCTAGAGGTTATAGGGGGGAGAGCCGGAGAGCAAGATCGTGGTCTCTGGCCGTCAGCGGACAAGAGAGCTGAATTACGCTGCAATTCTGTATCACGGGTTGAAAAGTACGAGTAGAACCCATTTCTCTGGTCGATAGAGCTTCTTCGCTCTTTTTCTTGAGCATTGCTCATTTTGCACGATTTGTGTGTGGCACTTTTTATGTTTTTATTAATATTTCACTTGTGTTAAGAATAACAACTGGTGTTAGACTTATGTACAGCGTCTTGGCGCTATAGCTGTATTACTCGAATACACTTTAATGTTTTATTTATTTATCTTTATATTTTTTGAGTGTCACTATGTCCACAGTTGTGGCGCTTTCCGGAGCGCGTAAAATAACACGACCGTTCACCACGAAGGTTGAGTATTGACTATTAACTATTTTGTTTTTAGTGTTAAAAAGTTAATATATAAAATATTTTTTATCTTGATTTATAAAGGGAAAGATTTGAGTTTAGAGTATGATTTCTGTTAGTATACTATAAGAACATTGAATTTTAACTATTTTCTTTTTATAATTTTAAGAAATTAATATATGAAAAATACTTTAAGAATACTCATGAATTGAATAAATTGCTAAAATAAAAATTTGGTTCTTTTTTTAGTGAATCTGGCTCTACTTTCTTTTATTTGGCTCAACCTTGTTTTTTGAAGTGGAAACCGTGCTCAACGTTTCTATTCAGTGGTGCCAAATTACCTTATTTCAACGACTGGCAATACTGCTTCTAGTACCTCTGCCGTTTTTAATTTATTAACCTAACGCCTTTATGAATTACTGGAAGCTAACGATTTAGCTTGCTGATGGTGATGCATCATAGTACGCCATTTTTGGATTTTTCCTTTGTTTGCCAAACACCTTTAAGCATTTTTCGAAGCTAACGATTTAGCTAACTAACATACCTGTGATGCATCATTAATGAAATGTCATCATGTCAAAGTGTGTGTGGGCACCTCTGCTTTAAATTTATTACCGTCATTAAAACTAACATTGCAAAAGCATTGCGCGACTCGTCAAAATTGCGGTTTCCGGTGCGACAAGATCTGACGATGGATTCCGGTGAAAAACGTCGAAATAAGACGAAAAAATTATTTGATTTTCCGCTCGGTTCTCGAGATATTGAGACCGATAAGTTGACCGATTCTATACAAACTGCTCAGCATGCCAGCTGTTCTCTGGACTGTGTAATGCTAGGCTTACATTGACTGGCACAGCGCGTCAGAAGTGAATTTGGGCATTACAATCGGTAATTCAATTTTCGAAGGCTCAGATGCCTAAATGCATCCCTGACTCCCTGTGTCAATCAATGTAAACCTAGCAGTAGAGCGAGACACCGATAGTATTTCATACAGCAGTGCTGTATAGTGTCCGTTTCAACTTCATTGCTTGGCGCGGATATTCAAACCATTCTATTTTATTACATTTCTTGCTAATTTTTAAATTGAAATCGAATAAATTTACGGCTGTTGTTGTTTTTATTGTTATTGTTATTTTTTAACCTACATGAGACATTAGTATATATCATGGTGTGCCAACCAGGCAACCATTTTCAAGGACACATTTCGTGAAGTATTGGGAAATGACCGCCGCAAGGAAAAATTTTTTTTTCATAATCCCGCGATTTTTATAAAAAAAATTTTTATCTACGGCACTTCTTGTCATATAGCGTCCGTACATTGCCGCCGCTATCTTACCGGCAAAGCTGCTTACACTGGACACAATGCCGATAAAAATGCCGCCAATTTGAAGTATTCAGCTGTTTTTTGTTTACTTTAGATCAAACAGTCATATAATTTATTGCGAAAACGTAATTGTTGAAGCGAATTTGCTTCACAAATTGTGTCAATGGGTGCATATACAAACGTGAACAGGCCCTTGATCGTATAAAGGCCATATTATCTTATTGCGTTGTCCTTTTCTGCATATATACTCATTTCTTTCTGGCTCCACTCATACCATTCAATACTTCGTCCTTATTTTCATAAAAAGCGTTCCCATGTTCGCCGTTAACCACTTGCGCTTCGCGGATAATGTTTCCTCTTGCTTTAAAAAAGATATGTAATAGAAATAACACAAAACAACATAAAAATATGTAATTGCGCCATTTTCAATATTGCATATCAGCTGTTTTTGTCGTCGATTACCTAATTTTTAATCGAAAACAGCCAGCGTTGCCACACTTTACGTCAACAATTTTGCCGAAATTTTTGCCGTACAGACAGCGACACGGTGCTTTAACGGTGCTATATCAAAATCAACTGTAAATTTATTCGATTGCAATATGTAAATGAGCAAAATAAATAAATAAAAAATTAATAAAATAAAATGGTTTGAATATCCGGGCCAAGCAATGAAGTTGAAACGGACACTATACAGCACTGCTCTAGGCAATACAGTGCAAAGAGCTAGAGCTGCGAAAAAATCGATTCTCAGTGCTTCGATTCTTTTCGATCTTTTAGAAAAAACATCGATTAAATCGAAAAAATGTATTTATTTGTTAAAAATATAAGATGGAGATCTTTTCAAGGGATCATATGACAAATATAACACAACAAAAAATAAAAATTCAGCTAATCGCCCAAAATCCATTGATTTTTGCTGGTAAAATTAAGATTATTAACGCTTGTTTGTTTAGGCGCTGCGCTCCTGTCCGTAACGATTGACGCAGAATTACTGAAAATGCGCTCCGACGATACATCGATTGTCCCAAAACAGTATCGATGTGTTCCCGAAACCAAAAGAAACAAAAATTATTTAATCTTTTCGTCTTACTTCGACGTGTTCTACCGGAATCCATCGTCAGATCTTTTCGCACCGGAAACCGAAAAATCCCCTTATATAAAATTAAAAACTTGTTTTGTTTTTAATATATTTTACTTTTAATTGTATATACTTACATTCCACGTTGGTCCAGCATATTATTTGACTTACCCCACATGTTGGCCATTTTAAGAATATGTACTTGTATAAAACAATTACACAAGAAAATGCGAGATTACTAAGACTTATCCTTTTATAAATGCGTTGTTTATTCAACACGCGTTCAAATAGCACTGCTGAGCAAAAGACTCTTTGATAGAAATTCATAAAAAAAAAATGAGTTGGGAACCTAACAAAATGTAGTCGATCGCGTACTGTATTCTGTAGGCTAACGTATTGGCAACCCTTACAACAAAGAAGATTTCCTAGCAGAATACTATCCATCTCAGGCTCTACCAAACTCAGCAAACCGCTTGATTTCATAGCGGAAGCGGCCGTGGGAAGCTCAAGCCTCTGAACGTGAATTCTAAGCTAAATTATTTGCAGCACAGGCTATACCGAACTCAGCATAACGCTTGAGCTCGTAGCGGAAAGTGCTGTAGGGAATTCGTAGTCAGAACCGAGCTGTCCTGACCACAGAGCGCTAACAGCCTACATCTCGTTGAGATATTTTAAGAGACAGCAACGTTTTTTATATTAAATTTTAATTTCTAGCTGATCGTTCCTATAGTATTTATGATATAGTGATCCGATCCGTCCGATTCCGATAAATTTACTGCACGCATCAAAAAGACGGACCCGACCAAGATTCATCATGATTGCTTAAAAACTGAGACCAGTTGGCCTAAACACAGTCAGACGGACAGAAATGTCAATATCGACTCGTTGTCCTGATCAAGAATACATATATGTATTCTTTAAAAAGGACCACCGCGTCGAAAACCGAAAAATGAATCAGAAACTCACATCATGTGAAATTTTTCATCAGAAACTTATTCATGTTATTTATTTAGGCAATTTACCCATAAATTAATTTATTTTAATGAGCAAACCAATTTCATTTTTTACCAAATTAAGTTTTTCTGTATTGAATGAGCAAAATTGTAAATAAAATGCAAAGAGAATACTTCAGTCTTGATTAATCCGTTTTTTAATTTTCAAAAAGTCTAGCTTCATTAATTTAAACATAGATCAATATCCCCTTAATCTTAATGGAAAAAATGTCCCGTGCGCGATGTCCCATACGAATTTACATCAAATTAAATTTAAAAAATATGCAAGTCACCGTTGAAAAAAATCATAACCGTTTTTAAAAAGCATCAATGCACAAGAGTTTAAAAGTAGTTGCATTAAAATATTGCCTCTGGGTTCGCTGAAATTGGCGTTTGAATTGGTTGACCTAACAAGCCACTTCTGTTTCGAGTCCCGTGCGAATCACTTGAATTTTGCTGTTATCTTAAAATTGAAAAATTACCCAAAATCAATCTTTGCACCAACGAAAGAGCTAATAAAATGCTATAAGTTAAGCCTTTCGTCAGAAAAAAATACGTTTCTCTTTTACCGTTTTCTTACTTTGAATGCGTACGAATGTCCGCGATTTTGGAAATGCCCATATACTTTATGTGGTCTGTTTCTTCATTGCGTTACAAGCTTCGTGACAAAGTTACGCTCTGCACGGGTATACAAAAATTTGTAATGTTTTTCACATACACATATGTATTTCGAAGACTAATATGCAATTTTTTATTTATAATTTGTAAGTCTGGCAAATTGTAATTCTATATAAATATTATTTAGAATGTTTGAACTTGTCAAACAACTTAAATATGAACGACTAAAACCTTTGTAGATGTCAATTACAATTCATCATGACCATTGTCGTCAGTCTCTTGCTTGGACTCGATGTTGTCCTCGTCTTCATCATCTTCATCCTCATCGCGTTTATCTTCATTTTTCTTGGACTCTTCTTCGTCTTTTTTCCTTTGTTCTTCGTCTTGCAATTCCTTCATTTTTTTTTCACCAGACTGTGTGGTTTTCACTTCAGCCGCGACCTTTGATGCCAGTTCAATGTCATCGGTGATCAAAACATTATCAAATATTGTTCCAGACTTCACTTGCCACAAATCGAAGCCCAATGTGCATATTTCATCGCGAAGATATAAATTATCGTCAGCACTGTATTCTGGATTATCAATTTCCGGATGCTCCCAAGCACCTTTGTAATTTGGGTTGTCCAGTTGCTTAGGTTGCCACTCTCCTTTGTAATCAGGGTTATCAACCATGGGGGGTTCCCATTCACCATCCATTTCATCATCCCAATCTTCGGGTTTAGTAGCGTCAGGGTCTGGAATGTGCTCTGGCTTGTCCCAATCCTCGGGTTTCTTGTCATCAGGGTCGGGGATTGTTGCCTGATGGAAAATTAAATTTATAATTAGGTCTATAGCTGCGAAAGTAGTGCATACTTGTCATAAGAAATAAATTAACAATTAAGTATGACTACCTTATCATCCCAATTTTCGGGCTTCTTGGCATTTGGATCCTTAATCTTTTTGGGTGCCAAAAAATTCCAATCATCTTCAAGATTTCCAGCTTCCACTTTTTCATTATCAATTAAAACTTCATAAGTGTTGTCTGGCTTGACAATCAGAGTGTAGAAGTGGGTATACACGTCATCCTTGCATCTGATATCCTTGTTAATCAAGTAATTTTTTCCCTTGTAACTTAGTATAACATGGACCTTCTTAGTACCAGGACCACAGATATCGGGTCCGAACATGATTTCATAAGGTGACTCGCCGTGCATATCTGTTTGGTCCAGAGAGCAATCAAAGAGTTTCACATAACCACCTCCACAATCAATATTTTGCTCGTGTTTCACAGAAAATTGGACAACCAAGGGTTTCGCTTGATTCGAAAATCCATCGAATTTTTTGGACAAAGCGTAAAACCGGGCGTCCTGTGAAGTCTGAATGCCTAGGGGAAATAATTAGTTTTTAAATGAATACACGCACTCACATAATATTTTATGTACACATAGGCATAGATATGTTTTCACACTAAGGTATATAAAATAAAAGATATATAATTTCACTAACTTCCATGCATTATGTACATACATATGTGCTTTTACATATGCATGTGCAAACACATGTACATAGATTTGGATTTTTTATGTACTATGTACTCGTAAAGTATTGGCATTATAAACAGAAGGAACTTACCCTTATCTACTTCAGCATCGTTATAGAAGGAGCCCGCGGAGTGGGTGAACTTTCCAAATTCTTTGCCTGGATGTTTACTGTATATCCATTCATCTTTCCAGTTATCTAAAACGCTTGTAAACGTTAAAATTAAAGGGAAAATATGCTGATATAAACAAATCAAAAATTACCATTTTCGAACTTTTCTTCAAAATATATTTCGGCATTCAAATATCCTATCGTTAACAATAAAACGATTGTTTTAAGATACATGATGCACACGTGTTACTTTACCAAACGCTTTCAACAAACTTACTTTACACACTAAAAAAATCGTATAATTTTGACCGAAACGCCGGCTATACATGCAATAAGCAAACTCAACCAGCTGCAAAAACGAGATGACTATATTAACTTCGAAATATTGGTGGAAAGATTTGATTGGGCACATGTGGACCAATCATAATCGACTACGTACCTGACAGTGTTAAAAAGTATGATAAAGACGAGTATGATTTCCCAAATGTAAAACTGATATGCTGACACTGTTCGAAATTTAAGCAAAGTTCCCACACTGAAAAATTATGTACGCTAGGTGTCAGCTCTTTTAAAAAATTGCGAAATGCAAGATATTTATTTGCATTGAAATTTCGCACGTTCAATACTCAAAATACGAAAAGGAGTTTTAATTCTATTACGCAGCTTATGATCAAAAATAAAGTCGCTCCCAAATTTTCGTCAATCAAAAGATAGCGAAATTAAAGTGAGATTAAAAACTAAATGAAGCAAGTGAAGTAAAAGCAAAAAAGGTCAACTGGGCAACAAAAACGGCAAACGAAAAACAACTGACACTTATTATTATATCTATATATATAAAACTCTTTGTCCTGACTGACTGAGCCATCACGCTGTAGGCCAAACGGTTCAAGATATTGAGATGAAATTTTTACACAACATAGCTGAGACATAATTATCGTGCAATATGACGGGATTTTTTGATATCCCCACTGGAAGGGGCTAAAATGGGGGTTAAAGGTCAAAATTGCTGAGTATGAAATTTGTTATTTGTTTTTGAGCTATCTTAACCAAACTCACAGATTATGTATTTCTTACTCACTGCTACATCCTGAGAAAATTTGGTCAAGATCGGATCACTATATCATATAGCTGCCATAGGAACAGTGGCTTTTAATGCTAATAATAAACAATCAAAAGAAGTGGGTGAGGGGGGGGGGTGTTACGATTCATTGGTGTTGCGACTTTCAAAATCAATTTTCAGTATATGGCACTGTTACTCGCTCTTGCTGCAATAATCCAATTGCAGCGAAAACTTTAAAACAGCGAGCAGCGAAATGTAAATTCTCTATATTTTATAAATTATTAAATTATTACTATTATCTTAAGTCCAACTACAGGGAAAAATTTAATTTACAATTCCCGCTACCTAATTAGAAATGACATAAGGTCTGGCTATAGCTGTTTTCACTCCACATTTTTCCCCGAGATTTCAGCGAGCGTAGCGAGCCGGGGGTTGGCGAGCGAAGCGAGCAGGGACAAACCCCCTAGTATTTAATATTTCTATTTATCTTCATTTATGTTATCTATGAAATACATAAAAAACGCGCCACTTGAGTGTCTTCGCATCTTCCTCCTGTCCTGCCATTCAATACACAGACAAACAATCATTTACGACATTTTTCGTTGCGTCTGCATCTTCATTTTAATTAAGTGGTGTAGAATTTTCAACAAATCCAAATTTTTTTCTGGCTCGAAAAAAAGCTAGATCATTTTGGAATGTGGTAAAAAAAATGTTGTCGGGAAAATATTTTGCTTGACCCTTTTTTAATTTCTTTGCGGGAGCCTCCTCCTCTAAAAATCCGTTCGTGTTTCTCTATCTATACTAATGAAAATTAACAGGAATTTTTTTTCTCCGAACCGAAGGCTGATATTTACACCACTTATGCTCCGTGCCGCGGACGCCTTTCAGCATAATGCGTGTCAGTGCGCCGGCGATATCGCAGCCATTCTGAATTTATTTTGAATGCAAATTTTCCTTTGTATTCTTCAATATGTATATGGGCACTTCCAGGATGACGAACGCGACATTTGTACGCCTTTAAAATAAGAAAAAATGGAAACATGTAAATTTTTCAAATTTTGTTTACATTTTAATTGAATCTAATGAAAACTATTTTTATTTTAAAGAAAGGCTTCGCTAACGTGTTGCTTCAGAATTATTTAAATGACGCGACATGAAGAACGTGACAAAGTTTCCACTAAGATTAAGGGGTTATTTATCTTTGTGTAAATTAATGTAGAAAAAACGATCCAAAAACCACGATTACAGTGGTGTCACCTCTTGTCGGGCAGTTGCAGCAGAAGTGTTAGCAAAAAGTTTCTGAGTACTGGGTTTGAAGCATCGTATCCAGTGAACTATAGGAAAGTACCCAATATTCCTCAACCAAGATAGCGCAATGTCAGTGTGAAAGCATTAAACAAAAAAAAATTACCACAAATACCCAAAGATCACAGCAAAGTTGTGAGTAGAGGTTGGACGATACATCGACGATACATCGATGATCAAAAGAAATTTCGATTATCGATGTCTAATTTTCGGAGTCGATGTTAATATCGATACATCGATCCCCAACATCGATTCTTGCTATACATTTTTTACGTTCTCTAAAAGCAGCAGACAAAAGCGTAAGTACCGCGTTTTTTTATTAATTCCATAAATTTAATTGAATTTATATGTTTAGTAATCGTACGTGTGGTTTACTATTGTGGTGGAGGTGAAAGTGACAAAGTAACAATGGACAAACACTTGAAAGGTGAGTTTAGATAGTGCAATGTGCAAATATAGCGCAAGCTAACTTTGGCGCGCCAAAGTTTGGATACCCTTGCAGTGCCCTGTGTAAGCCGTCAGATTATTTACAAAATTTGTTAAATGTTGATTTCGAACCGATCGCTCCTATGGCAGCTATATGATATAGTAGTCCAATTTACACCAAATTTGGTCAGCCTATTTAAAACTTAATAAAACACACAATGTGTATATTTGGTTGAGATATTTTGATAAACAAAAAAGCTTTTCATACTAAATGTTGTTTTCGAACCGATCGTTCCTATGTCAGCTATATGATATAGTTGTCCGATTTACACCAAATTTGGTCAGCCTGTTTAAAACTTAATCAAACACACAATGTGTATATTTGGTTGAGATATCTTGCAAGACAAAAAAGTTTTTCATACTAAATGATTATTTCGAACCGATCGTTCCTATGGCAGCTATATGATATAGTAGTCCGATTTACACCAAATTTGGTCAGCCTGTTTAAAACTTAATTAAACACACAATGTGTATATTTGGTTGAGATATCTTGAAAGACAAAAAAGTTTTTCATACTAAATGTTGTTTTCGAAACGATCGTTCCTATGGCAGCTATATGATATAGTTATCCGACCCGGCCGGTTCCGACATATGTACTGCGTGCAGCAAAAAGATGGACCTGTACCAAGTTTCATCAAGATAGCTTCAAAACTGAGAGACTAGTTTGCATAGAAACAGACGGACAGACGGACAGACAGACGGACATGGCTATATCGACTCAGCTCGTCGCCCTGATCAATATATATACTTTATGGGGTCTGTGAGGCTTCCTTCAATGCGTTACACATTTCGTGACAAAATTATAATACCCTCTGCAAGGGTATAAAAATATATGTACATATGTTACATTTTTTCTGCGCGCCAAAACCACTCTGTTGGGTGATATTAATTATTTTGTTTTTATAGAATTCTGACGAAGAAGCTTTAAAGTTGATAGCTAAGAAGTATATGTGCGTGCCTGCAACGTCGTGTGCATCTGAAAGGATGTTTAGCAAAGCCGGACAAGTCGTGTCAGATCGCCGATGTGTTCTGAAACCGCAAAATTTGCGGCGCAAATGGTTAATGCGTTATTATTTGTAGACCAAAACTATGATCTCCTTAATACTTAATACTTGATACTCATTATTATTGAAACAAAACTGTGATCTCGAAAATGATGTGCTTTGTAAATTCTTGAAGAATAAAGACTTGATATTTTGTTTTAAATTTTGTTTAAAAAACGTCGATTATCGTCGATTATCGATTTTTTCGGTTCAAAACATCGGTGAAATCGATGTTGGCTAACATCGACAATCGAAAACATCGATTGTAGCAAAATTCGATCTTTTCCAACCTCTAGTTGTGAGGCCAAATTTTAAAATTACCACTTGATTCACTTGAAAATTAATATTGGCCTTTGTTGCACCTATCGCATAAAAAGAGCCTTATTCACCTTTTCGATGAACTCAAGACAATTTTTATTTGTTTTGCTCTTGTTGGACTTTATATCACTTTAAAATTATTTAATAAAGCCCACAATTTTAAATATTCTTTAATGCGAAGCTTTAACCATGTTGTGCTTGCAACTCTGCTTTTAGCTGCCTACCAGTGAAATATTAGACACTTTTATAGCGTTCTTACACTGACGCCGGTATAACACCGTTACGAAAAATTGCGGCTTTGATGACGGCAAGTTTGTCGCTACCATACAAAAATTGTGACAGTTGGGTTCAAACATATCATAAGACGGCGTGCCACTGTCGGTACGACAAAAATTTCAGCAAAATTGTTGACGGAAAGTGTGGCAACGTTAGCTGTTTTCGATTAAAAATAAAATAATTGACGACAAAAACAGCTGTTATGGAATATTTAATATGGAGCAATTATATATTTTTATGCTATATTGTTATATTTCTAATACTTATGTGTTTTTAAGTAAGAGAACACAGTATCCGCTAAGCGCAAAAGGTTAATGGTGGGCATGGGCAGGCTTTTTATAAAAATAAGGGGGGCGTATTGAATGATCTGAGTGGAGACAAAAAAGTATGCGTATATATGCAGAAATGGTCAACACAATAAGAGAACATGGCCTACATACGATCAAGGGCCTATTCACGTTTATGTATGCGCACATTGCCACAGTCTGTGAAGCAAATTAGCTGCATCAATTACGTTTTTGCAACAAATTATATGACTGTTTGATTTATAGTAAACAAAAAACAGCTGACTACGTCAAGTTGGCGGCATTTTTATCGGCATTGTGTCCAGTGTAAACAGCTTTGCCGGTAAGATATCGGTTTTTGCTTAGCCGCGGCAATGTATGGACGCTATTAGTTCGCTCCTGTTTATGTATTTAAAGCATAGTATCCAGTAGTCCAAATAACAAAAAAACAGTTGAAATGGATCGCCAATTAATATTGGCAGCTTCAAATACAGTTATGGGATTGTTATGTTAATATTATTTGCTATTATATTTTTGATGGGCCTATTTCCACAATAATGACCACTGCTCCTCCTCCTGAATGGGGCGAATTTTGTCTTCCTCATCGAAGAGCTCATTCCGATTTTTTTTTGTTTTGTTTGCTTTGTTCTGTGATATTTCACTTCATTTTAGAAGCTTCTATTTAAAGCAAACTCGCGGGCTTTAAGAATCGATCTGCTGTTTGTCAAACACTGTTGAAAATTTCCCGTCTTTTTCTGGCAACTCTATCATTTTGATTCACTGGATACTGCCTGGCGGATTCGACAGTAAAAACATTACGATTTCATTCCGACACCATATTGTTTATCTGAAGTTTAGGGGTACCGGAATCGATTTCGGTCTACTGGATACTATGCTTTAAGCCTAGTACGCTGACTGACAACACCATATAAAAATAGAACAGTAGCTAACAGCAAACAGAATTTTTTGTTGTGTCTTTTAGCTGATGCAATCCTCAGAAAAAGTTGTAAGCTAAAAGCACGAGCGTTTTTCAACACAGTTTTTAGCAGCCATTACGCTGTCGTTTAGCATCTGATGAGAAAAATATATGTGTAGCTGCTGGTCATCTAAAAGGTATAGGTGCATTACCGAAATAGAAAAATGGAGGAAACTGGAGCAAAATCAAAAAGGCGTTTGAACAACAAAAACAAGATCTGCAGACTATGAACCACAACTGAAACTTATTATTCAATTTTATATTTCTATATATCTTTATTTATGTATTTCATAAAATACTTAAAATCCCCTTTTCACCTTTCCTACCATTCAATACACAGATAATCGCTCACTTACGACAATTTTCATTGCATTTGTTTCCTCTTTTGAAATAACAGACAGCAGCAGCAGAGTTACCATTTAACTTGAGTTTATTTGATGTGTTGTGTTGGCAACTCTGCTTTTAGCTTCCTACCAGCAAAATATCTGGCACTTTTAGTTCGCTCCTTCCACAGCTTTGCTGCGTACTAGGCTTAAAGCTAAAAATGAAAAAAGAAAGCCGCCCATCGAAAATACCCAATTAATTTGAGGCGGAAAACCTAAAATAAAAGAAAAAATGGCGACAAACGCAAGCGAATTCATCTTCGTCTTTGCTTGCACTATGAACACTTTCGAGCGAATTTATGTTATAGCCTTCTTACACTGGGCTCTATGATTGCAGCCTTATGCCCGGTTCTCACTGGCATGCATTTTGTAAGATATCAATAACCTTCCGAAAAATTCAGCTTGCTGTCCTCACTTTACTGCTCCCATAAGAAATGTATGGGGTGAAATGCAGCATTTGTCCGAAAATTCAGAAATGCGGAATGCATGTGCAGTGAGTTACACTGGGCCGAATCATTGGATTTTTTCGTTTAATGGAACATGCAATAATACCCTTTTCTGTCTAGTATTTATTTTATACTAGGGGGTTTGCCCCATGCTCGATTCGCTCGCCAGCCCCCGGCTCGCTTCACTCGCTGAAATCTCAGGGAGAAATATGAAGTGAATATAGGGAGCACTTCTCACAGCTATAGCTGGACCTTATGTCATTTTTAATAAGAAAGCGGATAATGTATATCCCATTTTTCCCTGCAATTGGACTTAAAATAATTGTACTGTATATTAGCAGTGGGCCAGGCCCCGTAGTGCTTGCATCGCTCGCTGAAATCTCGGGGAAAAATATGGAGTGAAATGGGGAACACTCCTCACAGCTACAGATGGACCCTATATAATTTATTATAAGAAAGCGGGAAATGTAAATTCAATTTTCCCTGCAATTGGATTTGAAATAATAGTACTTTATATAATACTAGGGGGTTTCGCTGCTCGCTGTTTTAAAGTTATCGCTGCAATTGGATTATAGCAGGAAGAGCGAGTAACAGTGGCATATACTGAAAATTGATTTTGAAAGTCGCAACACCAATGAATCGTAACACCCCCCCCCCCCCCCAACCAACCTCTTCTTTTGATTGTTTATTAATAGCATTAAAAGCCACTGTTCCTATGGCAGCTATACGATATAGTGATCCGATCTTGACCAAATTTTTACAGAATGTTACAATAATAAGTGGTCAAGATAGCTCAAAAAACAACAAAAATCTTCATACAAAATTTTAATTTGCATCTCATTGTTTCTATGGCAGCTATATGATATAGTGGTCCGATCTTGAAAAATTTTTCTCAGCATGGAGCAGTGAGTAAGAAATACATAATCTGTGAGTTTGGTTAGGATAGCTCAAAAAACAAAACAAAAATTAGAATTAAAATTTTCATTGCTCGCAGTTTTAAAGTTTATATCAGCAAGAGCCAGTAACAGTGCCATAAACTGCAAATTTTGAAAGCCGAAACACCAATGAATTGTACCCCCCCGCCCTCCACCCACTGCTTATGATTGTTTGTTAGTAGCATCAAAAGCCACTGTTCCTATGACAGCTATTTGATATTCAACAATTTCATACTAAGCATTTTTAAACTTTGACCCCCAATTTAAACCCTTTCCAGTGTGAATATTAAAAAATCCTTATCTTATTGCCCAATAATTTTGTCTCAAATATCTTGTGTGAAAATTTCAGCTCGATATCTTAAGCCGTTTAGCGTATAGCGTGATGTCTCGTCCGTCAGGACAAAGAGTTTTATATATACAAATAGAAGTGCATTTGGATAATATTACATATTTCAAGTTCCAGATTGGAGAAGTTAAAAACGGGAACGAGCGGACAGTCTCAACCTCAGTGGGCGTATTTCGAGAAGGTGTCTCAAGAGCTAGGGCGCTCAAAGGAAGTCAACTTCCTGTCACAAATTGAAGTAAGCACAAGTAATTAATAATACATGTGTGACGCCCCATAATATGACCGAACAATTAATCACGCGGAACAAGAGACAGTGACGTCACAAGTCGGCCGCCGGCAGGGCAAACATGGGCCGTGTCGCTACAGGCCGCCATCGGCAAAGCGTACAGGCAGCAATGCAGCGAGAGCGAGTTCGCTGCCCACTCGACCAGCTACAATTCTCTCAGTGCGTTGGCGACGCCGCGTACAAGAGAGCAGCGTCGCAACGCACACACACGGACGCACAAAGCATCGATCAGTAAACGGCGGTGCAAAGTGACAAAAGGTACAGCTTTGGCAAAAGGGCGAATTGCGCATTTACGCAGAAGAGCACACTCACGACCATGATGAAATTATACATATAAGGTGATGTTGTCTCAAAAGCCGCTCTCTTTGGAGTGTGATCTGGTAGGGTTTAATATGGTAGCTGCAGCTGCGCATTAGCTTATATGATGACTGCTAAAGCAGTATTTACACTCAGATCAAAAAGATATCGTCAAAAATCTGGTTTTTTCACTTCGCTAACAGAATATTAGTATTTTGTTATCGATATACGTGTTCGATATCGATTTACATGTTATCTACGCTGTTATTGAGGCCGCTTTATATAAATCAGCTGTTGTTGTTGCTCATAAGCAAAACAAATTTAATGCTGCCACTTTTAAATAAAATAATAATATAGTCGCTTTCTGGCCTGATGATACATTATAATTATATAATATATTTATTTTGTTAGGCATATCATTTTAATTAAATAAATAAAGTCTAATTAACTTGTTTGGTCCTTATGACCGTTGAAAATCTGCGGTATTTAAGCAGTGACCTCCAATTAAACGTCGTTAATTCCCTCACACCACATTTTCCCCAAATTTTACTATTCAAAAGGTCATAATTTCATCATTCTCTGATGAAATAAGGGGTGGAGGCTTATTTCATTACGTCAAAATGAAATGGTCCGTAAGCTGTGCTATGTTAAGTCTAACAGTGCCATTTTGAGTTTAACAGAACGGCTGGGCTGAAACGTAACGAGAAGTGTGAACAAACTTTGAAATGAAAAACAAGGAAAAAATGTTCGTTGTTTTTATTTTTATATGGAGTTTTTCATATCAACGGCGTTTTGAGGCGAGTGTAAATACTGCTTAAGTGGTTTATAATTCCAATAAGAAATGCTTTTAGAGCTGGTGATATCTATTGCAAAAGTTGTTTATAATTTTAAAAGAATTGCTTTCGGAGCTGGGCGATAACTCCCCTTTCTTAAAATGAAGCGTCCCCGATTCTTAATGGTTTTTTTAGTAAAGATTCAATTTGACCATTTAATTTGTTTAATAAGTTGAGCTCTTATTCCGCGGATTGTATGTTTTGGGCATTTTGTTTACTTGAAAATGTTAATTCTAACAAATTAATGGGGTTTGGGTTTACTGCGAGATAATATTTAATAAGCTTTATCATGATAAAGATAAAAATTATTAAAAATAATATAAATGTGATTTTTGAATGATTACTTTCTAGTTTAACAACAATTTTGAATAAAATATTTGTGTTTTCTAGTTGTAATTCATTTTATTTATTTGTAGGTTGATGTTCGGTTATTAAATAATTTGTAAACTTGTTGTGTTTTACATAGTTAAGGATTTTTCTTTTTCATTTGTGTAGTGTGTTTCTAACTACAGCCACAATATTACGTGGGACTTCCCTACGGAGTTCGTAGCCGCACAGGGTATCAACCGGCGCTTCACGGACTGTCCGTTAGGGTCGCTAACTACTGTTACGCGGCCAACGGGACTCTATCCTCGTTGTTTAACTACTACTAGCGGTTAGTACTACTGGTTATGTGTTGCCGGGATTGTTCGCACGGCCAACGGTAAACTATCCTCGTTGATTGACTACTACTAAAGATTATTACTTTGGGATTAGGGATTGCCGGGATTGCTCACACGGCCAACGGGAAACTATCCTCGTTGTTTAGCTACGGTTAATAATTAGGGAAAGGAAATATTAACAAAAGGCAGATAGGTTCGGTTTAGCTTAGCAGTTTATTCTTGTTATTTATGCTATCGTTAATTATCCTAGTTATTCTAACTACTTGCACTACACTGCTGCACTGTCCTCACGAGCCCTAGTGCTCCGCCTGTTCTTTTCTACTTACTGCTTCTCTTGTGCCAGACGCTCCAACTTACACGTCTGTCCTAACTCACTTACGATCGCTGACTCCCCGAGCCCTAGGGTTGTCGATAATATATCAAATTATCAATATATCGATAGATATTTTTTTAAATGATATATTTATATGGTGATATTTATTTTACCCAAATATCGAAAATCGATATTTATTTTTGATATTTTAGTGTGTATGTAAGTAAGTTATTAAAGAAGGCGTGCGACGAATTCAATATTGATCGGTCTAAGTGGACAACTCTTACCACTGATAATGCAAATAATATGAAGGCCGCATCGAAATGTTTTCTTGGAAATGGGAAACATGTCCCTTGCTTTGCGCATACACTCAACTTGGTGATAGATGACACACATAAGGAGATTTCATCATTTTAAACATTTTGGATAAGGTGAAGAGAATAATGACTTTTTTCAAGCACAGTCCTGCATTAATGGACCAGGCCGACGAGGAAATTGCGGAAGGTTGCATTAAGACCTTGCAGCAAAACATTGACACGCGATGGAACTCGTGCCTAGAAATGCTGACGTCTTGGGAAAAAAAATGGAAACAAATTTAAAAAATATTGATATTTTAAAGCGATATATTATATATCATTTTGATATTTTTTTAAAACAGTAAATATCATCGATACGATATTTTAAAAATATTCGACATCCCTACCGAGCCCTTCGTTCGGCGGGCACGCGATGGCGTCGGTTGCACAACTTCACCACAGAGCTTTCACTCTTCACCTCGGAGCTTTAACTCTCTCTCCAAGAGATGAAGCCGCGCTCTACTCTGCAGTGTTGTACAACCGATCACTGGCGCGCTCTTGCCCGCCAATAACGGCTGTTACGTTTAAATTCAAATTCTTTTCTATTCTATGTTAGTGTATGTTATATGTTATAATGTGCGGCGATAACCATAGGTGTCGCCTCACAGTAGGTGATGTTATTAATTATAACTATGGATTTAAAGGTAACAAAATAAGTGCCTGTAAGCCAAGTTTCGTTAATACAATTTGTGCCTGCTATTAAAATAGCACCATCAGTTATAATTTCCATTGGTTTATTTTTTTCTGATATTTTTATACAACTTATAAGCTGTTTGTTAAGGAGATTTGTAAAACAATTTGTATAAAAAACAATTTGTGCAAAACTTTTATAGATTTATTTTTTAAAATTTTTGATAAGGTAAAAGGTATTATTACATTTAGTGATTTTATTGTTTACAATTAATTTTCCATCTGCTTGGGCTATTGCCCTGGCATGATATAATTTATACTTATAATTTATGGCTGGGTATTTTATAAAAACTACAACTAAACCCTGGAATGATATAATTGATAAAGAGGAAACATCCAATAAATCGATTAAAGTGATATTAAATGTTTCTTGGTTAAATATGTTAACCATGTCTTGTTTATTAAAAATTTTTGGATTTAAAATGTTAGCTTTGAAAATGTAATAGTGTTTATTTTATATTTTGTAAATCGAGTGAAAGTAGTTTGAGTCGATATTTTTTTAGTAGTATTTCCTGGTTAAACTTAAGATCTTTCAGCAAGTTAGTAATTGTTGTGCCTACTTTAAAAATTACAGAATTAATTTGGTTTTGCTTGTTGTTGTTTTGTATTAATTCGTTAATTTTAGTTTGCGTTGTTATCATGTCATCGTGATCTGGAGTTCCTGTGATCTATTTAAAAATGGTGCCTAATTCGTTAATACTGCGTTTAGACCTGTTATGAGGCATGAGCTCGGACAAAAGGTTTTTTTTATTAAATTTAATTCCATTGTGATTTCCCAGTCTATTGTACTGTTTCTTTCTTTAAAAAAACTTAACTCTCGTTCAAAAATTTCCTTGTAAAAACTTAAGTTTGTAACATTGAAGACTTTCCCGAATGTTTCATAAAGTAAAAAGTTGTCTGTATCCTCCAAAAACACGTAGTAATCGTTGAAATAGTTAGTGATATCGGAAGCGATTAGTGGCAACAAGCCGAACAAAATGTACAAAATATACATGCTAAAAAAAAAAGTATATAAGGAATAAAAAAATATGTATTAAAATTTAATATTATCTTTTTGAATTATTCTGTTTCTGTTATTTATTATAACCTTATTACCTAAATCGTCTTTAACTACTTGTTTTTTATACCTTGGCCGTAGTTTATTTCGTTTGCCGAATTTCTTTTCGTAAACGATGTCTACTACTTGATAATTTTTTGGTTGTCTTTTTTCGTTATGATACTCTAACATTTTGGTCTGTGCTGATTATAGTTTTTGTGAAATATTTGTGTGTTCTATAGTGACATTATACTCTTTAACTGTGCGATAAATGGTTTCAGAATAGTCTATTATATTGAATTCTTCTTGAATACAACGGGAAATTTCGATTAGTGTTGAATGGGCTCTTTCGACCTGGCCATTTGTAACACTGTGTCTGGGATCTGCATAGTAAATAGTTATACCTGAACGAGGCATTGTGGATTTAAATTGAGCAGATGAAAAGCTGGGTTCATTGTCCGTCATGATGGATGTAGCAAAAGGGAACATTTGGATTAATTCTAATATTTTATTTGCCATGTCTGATTTATTTGTGATTTCTTTTATCACTAAGTATTTAGAATATGCGTCTATGCAAGTTAAAAAGGTTAATTTTTCGGCGTAAAAATGTCATTATGAAGTTGTTCACCCTCTCTTTCTGGATTTGGTGCTTCGGAAATAGGAATTTGTTTTGGATGTCTGTTATACTTGTTTTTATTACATATTGCGTAATTTCGTACATGTTGCTTAAGATTTTTATACACATAACGTTGGCCAATAATAATATTTAAGAATTTGTTTAAGATTTTCGTCGAAACCCCTGTGAGTACAATATCTTGGACAAATTTTTTTGTAAAAAGGAATTTATTAGTGAAAGTATTTTTTAATGTGATTTGTATTTCGTATAAATCTTCGAATGAACAGTGGATTCCTGTAGTGAGATTTGGTTGAAGAAATTCTCTTCGTAAGTTAACTGTTTATCAAACTTCTATTTTTATAACCTGCTCCTATATCCCGCCGCAATCGGATCTTTCTGTTTATCTTGAACACTTTTCTAATATACGTTTAATATCCTCTAAACTTTCGGATAGAGATTTTTTGTGTGTATTGGGAGACTTTAACTTACCCGATATATCTTGGTCTATTGCTGATAATCTGGCTGTTCCTACTAGTTCTCATGAGTATATAGATAGCATCCTCGATCTTTCACTTTATCAAGTAAACAATATTCGTAAGTGTAACAACCGTCTTCTGGACCTAATATTTGTATCTGATCCCTCAGTTTGTGCTGTTAGTAGAATAGATCCGATCGTGCTTCCCGAAGATTCATTTCACCCTACGTTAGAAATGAACCTTGATCTTCCTGTTCCTGAGCAAACTATGCTACCTAAAGCAGCGTCTAAACCTCGCTGTTTTAGAAAAGCCGATTTTAACAAATTAAATAATCTCATTATTAATCATGACTGGTCCCAGTTTTTTGCGAGCAATAACTTAGAATTTGCTCTGTGTCTTTTTTATGACACTTTGAACATCTTTTTTAATCAATGTGTTCCTCGAAGGTACTCAGTGAGGTCTAATAAGCCCCCATGGTTTACCCGAGAGCTATCAAGTCTAAAAAATTTAAAATCGCGATATTTTAAAAAATATAAACGTACCGGGAATGATGTCGACTTTTCACGTTATTCTATTGCTAAATGTAATTTTAACTCACTTAACGTGCAACTTTACAACGAATATTTGGGTCGTTGCCGGCTTCAGTTTGCTCAGGACCCTAAACGATTTTATAATTTTGTTAATTCTAAAAATAAATCATCTTTATTACCTCATTCAGTTTCATATGAAAATACGACGGCAAAAAATGATCAGGCTGCAGCCGATTTATTTGCAGAATTTTTTCAATCTACTTACTCTGTTAATAGCTACTCACCTAGTACATCCTATCCCTATAATTTGCAAAAAACTAACTTTATTCCTGAACCCTTGATCACTGAAGAATCAGTATTATGTGAACTCAATTTAATTAAACCAGTATTCTCCCCAGGCCCCGACGGGTTGCCAGGATGCGTACTTAGGTACTGCGCTGGCTCTTTATATCTACTTTTACATAGACTATTTACTTTATCTGTTGCATCTTGCTCATTCCCTTCTCTTTGGAAGGAATCACATATCATTCCGTTACACAAAAGTGGCCCTAAGAGTTGCGTTAACAACTACAGGCCAATTTCAAAAATGTCTGCTACACCTAAACTTTTTGAGAAAATTATAACTTCCCAACTTACTCATTTTTGTAGTTCCATAATTTCACCTTACCAACATGGTTTTGTGAAACATAGATCTACAACCACAAACCTGCTCGAATTTTCCTCTTTAGTGATCAAGGGCTTTAAAAATAAAATGCAGACTGATGTTGTTTATACCGACTTCAGTAAAGCATTTGACTCTGTTAACCACTGTCTTCTAATTAATAAATTGAAGTTAATTGGATTTCCATATAATCTTCTTATATGGTTATCCGATTACCTTACTAACAGAACTCAAAACGTTGTCTTCAAGTCGGCTATTTCGAGGCCCGTCTTGGTAACGTCTGGTGTTCCTCAGGGTAGTCATCTTGGACTTCTGCTATTTAACCTCTTTATTAACGATCTTCCTTCTATTATTCTACACTCTAACATTTTAATGTATGCTGATGATGTGAAGTTGTGTCTGTCATTTACGGACAGTTCCTGCTCTGATTTACTGCAAGCAGATCTGGCACGCTTTTATAAATGGTGCAAATTTAATTTACTGAATCTTAACTGTCATAAATGCAAGGTTATGTCTTTCTATAGACACCTGCATCACATCATCAATTATACTCTTGATTTGGTACCCCTTACTAGAGTAGATGAAGTAAATGATCTTGGTATTCTCCTCGACCATAGACTGAAGTTTGATACACATGTTGCTTTAACGGTCAGTAGGGCGACTCAAGTTCTAGGGTTCATCAAACGATGGGCAAAGGAATTTGATGACCCTTATATGACAAAATTACTTTATGTATCTCTTGTTCGTCCGATTCTAGAATATGGTTCGTGTGTTTGGTCTCCACAATACTCTAACCACCAGGATCGTATTGAATCTGTCCAAAATAAATTTCTATTATTTGCTTTACGTGGCTTTAACTGGGTTTCAGGCTTTAATTTACCCCCGTATACTAGTAGACTTCTTTTAATTAATCTACCCACTTTAACTAACAGTCGTATTATGCTTGGCGTCATGTTTATTGTTAAATTAGTTGCTGGCGAAATTGATTCTTCTTATTTATTGAGTCAAATAAATTTCTCAGTTCCTGCCAGGTCTACCCGTAATTATGTACCACTATCCCTTAATCGTTGTACTAATAACTATTCCCTGCATGAACCCTTTCGAGTGCTCTGTACGGATTATAATAGACTTTACAATATCTTCAATGCAGATGCCTCAATTTTTACTATTAAAAAATTTATCTTATTCTCTCTAACTCATAATAACCAACGCTAACATCATATCAGACCTGATTGGGTTTTTCTTGGGTTTTCCCCAATCCCCGCAACGAATGTTGGGTCTGAGTAATTGATCTTAAATTTGAACTTGCCCATTATATATATATTATATATATATATATTTTTTTTATGTTTCTTTTTTTCTATTTATTTTTACATTAATGCATTTAACTTTTAATATTTTTTATCTATAATGTAACTAAAAACTTACCTGTCGATTGCACATAGTCGACATTAAATAAATAAATAAATAAAATTAAGTTTTCTACTGTGTCATACTCAATAATATGTCTAGTTTTGTTAATTCTAATTTTTCGTGGATTGTGAATCTGTTTTTAGACCCAGTACTTTAAAAAAGTACAAATGGGTCTATTACGTTTGTGCAAATGTGCGTAACAGGCAGAAGGAGGCGTGGCAGACCCCATAAAGTATATATATTCTTGATCAGCATCAACAGCCGAGTCGATATAGCCATGTCCGTCTGTCTGTCCGTCTGTCCGTCTGTCCGTCTGTCCGTCTGTCTGTCCTATTTTGTGTCACCTAGATCTCAGAGACCATAAGAGCTAGAGACACCAAACTTGGCATGTAGGTTCTTAACTGTCTAAATGCAAGGTTATGTCTTTCTATAGACACCTGCATCACATCATCAATTATACTCTTGATTTGGTACCCCTTACTAGAGTAGATGAAGTAAATGATCTTGGTATTCTCCTCGACCATAGACTGAAGTTTGATACACATGTTGCTTTAACGGTCAGTAGGGCGACTCAAGTTCTAGGGTTCATCAAACGATGGGCAAAGGAATTTGATGACCCTTATATGACAAAATTACTTTATGTATCTCTTGTTCGTCCGATTCTAGAATATGGTTCGTGTGTTTGGTCTCCACAATACTCTAACCACCAGGATCGTATTGAATCTGTCCAAAATAAATTTCTATTATTTGCTTTACGTGGCTTTAACTGGGTTTCAGGCTTTAATTTACCCCCGTATACTAGTAGACTTCTTTTAATTAATCTACCCACTTTAACTAACAGTCGTATTATGCTTGGCGTCATGTTTATTGTTAAATTAGTTGCTGGCGAAATTGATTCTTCTTATTTATTGAGTCAAATAAATTTCTCAGTTCCTGCCAGGTCTACCCGTAATTATGTACCACTATCCCTTAATCGTTGTACTAATAACTATTCCCTGCATGAACCCTTTCGAGTGCTCTGTACGGATTATAATAGACTTTACAATATCTTCAATGCAGATGCCTCAATTTTTGCTATTAAAAAATTTATCTTATTCTCTCTAACTCATAATAACCAACGCTAACATCATATCAGACCTGATTGGGTTTTTCTTGGGTTTTCCCCAATCCCCGCAACGAATGTTGGGTCTGAGTAATTGATCTTAAATTTGAACTTGCCCATTATATATATATTATATATATATATATTTTTTTATGTTTCTTTTTTTCTATTTATTTTTACATTAATGCATTTAACTTTTAATATTTTTTATCTATAATGTAACTAAAAACTTACCTGTCGATTGCACATAGTCGACATTAAATAAATAAATAAATAAAATTAAGTTTTCTACTGTGTCATACTCAATAATATGTCTAGTTTTGTTAATTCTAATTTTTCGTGGATTGTGAATCTGTTTTTAGACCCAGTACTTTAAAAAAGTACAAATGGGTCTATTACGTTTGTGCAAATGTGCGTAACAGGCAGAAGGAGGCGTGGCAGACCCCATAAAGTATATATATTCTTGATCAGCATCAACAGCCGAGTCGATATAGCCATGTCCGTCTGTCTGTCCGTCTGTCCGTCTGTCTGTCCTATTTTGTGTCACCTAGATCTCAGAGACCATAAGAGCTAGAGACACCAAACTTGGCATGTAGGTTCACCTATATCTCCCATTGATCAAGTTTGTTTTAGATTTTTGCCACGCCCCCCTCCGCCCCCGCAAATTGAAAAACAAAATTTCGAAGTCGAATTACAAGAGCCCCTTTAATGCTAGCACCTTGATTTTTGGTACATATAGTATACACTATGGTCCAAACCTGTTTAGAAAATTTCATTCCAATCGGATGATAAACGCGGAAGTTATTCAACTAACAATGTTACGGGCAAAATGAAGAAGAAGAGACGCTAGCGACCTATATGTTAACTTATTTCGTAGTGGCGCCATCTATTGCATGGAACGCAACATTCAAGAACAATGTAGTAAACGCTTTGCACTCAAAAGTACTGGGTCTCCTACTGTCGAGCTTGCTCCACTGTAGCTTACTGCATTTTTAAAATGAGAAGTTGTTGTTTAAATTGGTTCAATGGTTTGGTGGTTTCTTCTGTTACATTTGTGAAGTTGCTATCCGCAGAATGAATAGTTTCATTGTTGGATGAAAGGTCTTCTTCGGACATTTAATTAACATCATTGGAAATGTGATGAATTTCTATTCTTGATAAAGCGTCAGCGACAACATTTGTTGATCCTGGCTTATAAATTATTTTGAGAGAAAATTCTTATATAAAGGCATGCCATATTTTCATTTTTGAATTTGGGTTTCGTACAGAAACCGAGAAAGAAAGTGGTTGATGGTCTGTTTGAATTTCTAAGTCTGTAACGCCATATAAATAATTTCTAAGATTTTTTATTGCCCATACTAAGGCATATATTTCTCTTTCATTTGTGGCGTAATTTCGTTCTGTTTTTTTAATGTTTTTGAAACGCAAGTGATTGGTTTTTAGACCCAGTACTTTGAAAAAGTACAAATGGGTCTATTACGTTTGTGCAAATGTGCGTAACAGGCAGAAGGAGGCGTGGCAGACCCCATAAAGTATATATATTCTTGATCAGCGTCATCAGCCGAGTCGATATAGCCATGTCCGTCTGTCTGTCTGTCTGTCTGTCTGTCCGTCTGTCTGTCTGTCTGTCTGTCTGTCCGTCTGTCTGTCTGTCTGTCTGTCCCTTTTTGTGTCGCCTAGATCTCAGAGACCATAAGAGCTAGAGGCACCAAATTTGGCATGTAGGTACACCTGTATCTCCCATTGATCGAGTTTGTTTTAGATTTTTGCCACGCCCCTCTCCGCCCCCGGAAATTGAAATACAAAATTTCGAAGACGAATTGCAGGAGCACCTTTAATGCTAGCGCCTTGATTTTTTGTACATAAGATAAACACTATAGTCCAAACCTGTCCTGCAAATTTTATTCAAATCGGATAATAAGAGCGGAAGTTATTGAACTAACAATGTTACGGGCAAAAGGAAGAAGAAGACACGCTAGCGACCTCTATGTCTTCCTAGTGCCATCTATTGAGTGGTACGCAACATTGAAGAACAATCTATAGTGAATTCTTTTCACTCAAAAAGTACTGGGTCTCCTACTGTCGAGCTTGCTCCACTGTAGCTTACTGAATTTTTTTTCTTGAGAAAGAACAGCGAATAGTCTGGTTGAGTTAACTCAATTTTTGCAATTTAATGTTCTCTTAGATTTTCGAAGGCTGCAATAGCATTTTCGTCTAAAATTATTTCCGTTTTTTTAGACATATGTTTGGAAACCATACCATTGTGTCCCTGTAAGCATTGAGTAAGTGACTTAGCTATAGCCGCAAAATTGTTCACAAACATCCTGTAATTAAACCGGTTAAACCAAGAAAACCTCGTAATTGCCTTAAGTTAGTTGGGGGAGGATATTTTATCATTGTTTCAATTTTTTGAGGGTTAGTTTTAACAATTTTGTGCGAAACTATATAAACTAAGAGTTCAACTTCCCTTCTAAAGAATTTAGATTTTTCTAAGGAAATTTTCATATTTGCATTAAATAAAATTTTAATGATTTCATGTAAATCATCAAAATGTTGTTCAGGATTTTCCGAAAATACAATATAAGGACTTCTACTGGGCCTTATTATTTCTTCATTTAACATCCTATTTACTTCCTGATTAACAAAATTGTTAGCCGAATGAGGATAAGGATATTGTTTACTGTAAATATCATTCTCATTTAATGTTCTTATCTGTCTTCTTATGTGTGTTCTAAATGGAAGAGATGTTTGGATCTGGGAATGCTTTGTTTGTATTTCTTGAACAACTTGTTGCTCAAGAATTTATAAATCATTTTCTTCATTATTAAAATGATTTACAATACATAAAGAATCGCTTGTCGTAGAGGATACCGACACTTTTCGGCGTCTGCTCATTTAGACTTTTTAGACCCTGTACTTTAAAAAAGTACAAAAGGGTCTATTAAGTTTGTTCAAAAAAAAGTGCGTAACAGGCAGAAGGAGGCGTGTCAGACCCATAAAGTATATATATTCTTGATCAGCATCAACAGCCGAGTCGATATAGCCATGTCCGTCTGTCTGTCTGTCTGTCCCTTTTTTGAACACCTAGATCTCAGAGACTATCAGAGCTAGAGACACCAAATTTGGCATGTACGTGCATCTATATCTTGCATTGAACCAGTTTATTTTAGATTTTTGCCACGCCCCCTTCCGCCCCTAGAAATTTAAAAACAAAATTTTAAAAACGAATTACAAGAAAACCCTTAAAGCTAGCGCCTTGATTTTTGGTATATATAATATTCACTATAGTCCAAACCTGTCCTGAATTTCATTGCAATCGGTTGATAAACGCGGAAGTTATTTAACTAACAATGTTACGGGCAAAAGCAAGAAGAAGAGACATAGCGACCTCTATGTTTATCAAGTGGCGCCATCTATTGATGGTATGCAACATTGAAGAACAATCTTTAGTGAACGCTTTGCACTCAAAAAGTACTGGGTCTCCTACTGTCGAGCTTGCTCCACTGTAGCTTACTGCATTTTTTCTTTATATTCTTTTTCTTCTTAAGACTATATTGTTACTAATTTTTTGGTTATCAGCGTCACTTAACGACGTTGATTCTGTATCAGACGCATGGAGCAGGGAAAGTGATTTATTCTTTCCGGTTTGGTATTTTAAATATGAGGCGAAATTATAAGCTTCATCTAAGCTTTGTAAATTGCCGACTGTTTCTTTTGTATGTTTTAGAAAATTTATTTTTTCCGCTTTATTATTATAATGTAACATTTCTTTTGAAAGATCGATTGCGGCTTGAATTTCTTTTAATAAATTATAACCTACCAATAAATCTGCGTCTAAACTATTAATTTCGTAAAACCTGTGGAGTTTGCCAAATATGTTTATATTGTGAAAATGTGTTATGATACTAAATCCGTTAACGGTTTTTATTCTTTTTAATTACTAATTCTTCTGCGTTGTAGTAAATTCTTTTTCTTATATAACAAGCGGTTGCACCGGTGTGAATAAGAATTTTAAGGTTTTTGTTTTCTTTTTTATCTATCCTGTGGATGAAGAGGAGTTCTCCTGATCCCTCAAAAGTGATCTTCTTTAATATTATTGGTGCGCATCAGTTTTTTGGGTTGTTGAACTGAAGGAGTAGTCTCCCGTTTCGTTTTGTGTAACATTTTCATTTTGTTGAAAGCAGTATTTACACTCGCCTCAAAACGCCGTGGAAATGAAAAACTCCATATAAAAAAATGCAGTAAGCTACAGTGGAGCAAGCTCGATAGTAGGAGACCCAGTACTTTTTGAGTGCAAAGCGTTCACTAAAGATTGTTCTTCAATGTTGCATACTATCAATAGATGGCGCCACTTGATAAACATAGAGGTCGCTATGTCTCTTCTTCTTCCTTTTGCCCGTAACATTGTTAGTTAAATAACTTCCGCGTTTATCAACCGATTGGAATGAAATTTTTAGGACAGGTTTGGACTATAGTGAATATTATATAAACCAAAAATCAAGGCGCTAGTTTTAAGGGTTTTCTTGTAATTCGTCTTTAAAAATTTGTTTTTAAATTTCTTGGGGCGGAAGGGGGCGTGGCAAAAATCTAAAATAAACTGGTTCAATGCAAGATATAGATGCACGTACATGCCAAATTTGGTGTCTCTAGCTCTGATAGTCTCTGAGATCTAGGTGTTCAAAAAAGGGACAGACAGACAGACAGACAGACAGACGGACATGGCTATATCGACTCGGCTGTTGATGCTGATCAAGAATATATATACTTTATGGGGTCTGACACGCCTCCTTCTGCCTGTTACGCACTTTTTTTTTTGGACAAACTTAATAGACCCTTTTGTATTTTTTAAAGTACAGGGTCTAAAAAACAGCGAAAATTTTTTCCCGTTTTTAATTTCAAAGTTGGTTCACACTTCTTGTTACGTTTCATAACGTAAGGGCCTGCCGTTCTGTTAAACTCAAAATGGCACTGTTAGACTTAACATAGCACAGTTTGCGGGCCGTTTCATTTTGACGTAATGAAATAAGCCTCCAACCCTTATTTCATCAAAGAATGTTGAAATTATGACCTTTTGAATAGTAAAATTTGGGGAAAATGTTGTTTGAGGGAATTAACGACGTTTAATTGGAGGTCACTGCTTAAATACCGCAGATTTTCAACGGTCATAAGGACCAAACAAGTTAATTAGACTTTATTTATTTAATTAAAATGATATGCCTAACAAAATAAATATATTATATAATTATAATATATCATCAGGCCAGAAAGCGGCTATATTATTATTTCATTTAAAAGTGGCAGCACTAAATTTGTTTTGCTTATGAGCAGCAACAACAGCTGATTTATGTAAAGCGGCCACAATAACAGCGTAGATAACACGTATAGTGATATCGAACACGTATATCGATAACAAAATACTAATATTCTGTTGGCGGAGTGAAAAAACCAGATTTTTGACGATTTCTTTTTGATCTGAGTGTAAATACTGCTGAAGTGAAGGAGGTCTGTTTTGCATTTGGATTGATCTATCTATATCCAAAGGCTCTGGTGGTGGCTGAGGATTAATATTGACCTGCGCAAAATTTTGATTGTGCGGGGTCTGGTTAAAACGTAAATTATTATTGAATCCTTTATTTTGCTGATTCGGATTTCCGAATTTTTGTTGCTGTTGCTTTTGATTAATATTGTTTTTCTGCTGAGCATTATTATGCTGTTGAGCATTATTATACTTTTGGGTATTACTATATTGTAGGGTATTATTGTATCTTTGAGAATTATTATGCATTTGGGAATTAGCATAATGATTATATGCGAAATCAGCTCTTTGGAAATTTGCCTCAAGCTCTTGGGCTTTTGCCAAGGCATTTGGCAAATTTTCGGGTTTGAGAGAAAACAATATTTCGGACAAAGAACCGTTCAAATTGGTGATAAAGATACGCAAAGCGTTGTCTCTATTTTTGTTATTTTTTATTCACCAGTTGTAATAGTCGAGCACAGACAAATTTCCCTGTCTAAGAACACTTAGTTCTTGTTCTATTATATACAGTGGACGTCTGTCACTATAAGTTAAATCTAATCTTGCCAATATAGCTTCCAAATTAAGTACTGTATTATTATTAGTTAGAGTATCGTTTGCTCTATCTGTAATTTTAATTCTTAGAATTGGTAAAGCACCTACGTACTTCCTACTATCTTCTTTATACATGAGCATAGCGCAACATGCTGCTTCTCGCCAACTAAGGCTTGATAACATCGAATGACTCCGTACCCGAAACAGTGTCATTAATTTCAGTAGCTTTAAATTCTTGAACATTTGCTGAAGAAGTGATTTGTTGCTTTAATTCTGCAATTTGTTGTTGAAGCACTCGAGTTTGAGTCGCGATCAATCTTGTTATTATGTCAGCTGTTAAATTTGTGCTAAAACACACGGCACTATTTTCTGAACCGACTGGCATTTTTAATTTTTAGAAATTTTTAACTAAATCATCCATTGTGAATTATTTATAGTTAAGACAATAATTTTTATAATTCAATTATTGTTTCTTATCACTTAACATGTATGTATAATATTTATTATAAAAAAATAAAAAATACAAGCAAGTATTGTTGGTTCGATGGCTAACTTTATCCTGAATCCTGACTGCGTCTGGGTCTTCCTTCCTTCTTCCTGATTATAAATTGTTCTTATATAAATTTGGAGATTTGAGCTTTAAATAATTTCTTCCTTCCTTCCATCCTTCTTATAAAAAATTAGTGGGGATTTGTTGATTTTATTTAATGAATGTTTACGTTTCTTTTTTAGAACTTTTTATATGCTTTGGTTTGCACTTTGGTTCTATTTATTAGAAACTTTGTAAATTTTTTTGTTTTGTATATCGCGTTTCAGTTTTTAAGAAACTAGAATATTATTTTTGAGTTCTGAGACTTTTTCGAATATTTGTCTCTTTTGGTATAGTCGGATTTATTTCACCCGCAAATCACTAAGGATTTGGTTTAACTATCCTTTTAATGTGTTTATTAAACGCGGGCTTACTTTGGGCGCCAGTTAACCAATTCGAGAACGCGAATTGGAAAAAAATTTATTTATATTTTGTAGATGCTAAATGCCTCCGACTTTATTGATACCAAATTTAGAACTAAAATACATAATCGAACTTATGCTGTAAGTCAGCTAGGTTTATCCCAAAGCTTCTTTTGAGAGCTTTGATCTTAAGCTGCAAGTCAGCGATTTATATTAAAGCTTCTTTTGTGAACTTGAAAGCTCGAGAGAGCGGCTGATGCAATAAGAAACTGTATTGTAAAATGCGTACTGTATAAATGGTATGGGGAAGGGTGAGTGCCTTTTAGAGTTTATTCTAAATTCCAACTTAGAAATAAGCAATGTCGGAACCACTCCGACATTTGTAACCAGGGTAAGAGAAGAAATCCTAGATATCATCCTGATCAGCCGGTCCCTTAAACAGCATTTAACGGACTGGCATGTGTCACCAGAAGAATCCATGTCTGACCACAGGATTATTCTGTTTAATCTTAGGGTTAATGTAGACTGTAGCAAGCCGACTCGTTATACCAGGAAAATAAACTGGGGACAATACCTTAACAAGCAACAATATGGACAAGCTAAAGTTACTTTTCGAAACGCACTTCCCAGGAAGTATCCCTCTACGTGAGAATGTAGACAGAGTTGTAGTAGACCAAGTCCGGCCAGTACCTGAGGACTGGGCAATTGCCAAGTCAACAGTGACACTGGACAGACTAAAATTGGCAATTGGAACTTTCCAGCCCGTTAAGTCACCGGGCTTGGACGGCATATCACCAGCCTTCCTACAGCAAGGGCAGAGCAAATTCATGCCCATTCTTAGGAAGGTGATGATCAGCAGCCTAGCATTAGGACACATTGCGAATGCATGGAGCAGAGCTAGGGTGGTCTTCATCCCCAAGACTGGGAAGAAAGATATCACCCACCCCAAGTCCTTCAGGCCCATCAGCTTAACATCGTTTTTGCTAAAAACGCTAGAAAAGCTGGTGGACCATAAATAAAGAAGCACGCTACTAAAGCTAGCAGCGCTGCAATCAACCCAGCATGCATATAGGGCAGGCAGGTCCACGGACACTGCCCTTTATCAACTGCATAAAGTTTTACAAACAGCAGTTGATACCAAGGAGGTGGCCATCTGTGCCTTCCTAGACATAGAAGGGGCCTTTGACAATACTTCTCATGATGCTGTCCAAGCTGCCCTATCTAGGAGAGGCCTAGACTTAACAACTAGCAGATGGATTGTCCCTCTGTTAAGGTCTAGACAGGCCACGGCAACAGTTCATGACAGTTTTGTTAGATAGTAAGCTAAACTTCGGCTAACAAGTAAAGAATGCGATAGCAAAGTGCTCCAGGGCACTCTACACATGTCGCAGTATAGAAGGAAGATCATGGGGCACAGCTCCAAAAATATTAAGATGGCTATACGTAATGGTTGTTAGACCTATGCTCACATATGGAGCAATTGCTTGGGGTGGTAGAGTGCAACTCATCACTGTCCAGAAACAGCTGCAGAAGCTGCAAAGAATGGCTTGCGTCTGCATAACAGAAGCAATGCGCACTTGTCCGACGGTAGCCATTGAAGTACTAATGGAACTCACACCGCTCCATAAGTTTATCGAACTTCAAAGAAAGGCTACCTTGTTAAGAATGGCAATGGAAGGAGTTGGAAGCAACTGTATCCTAAGCCTAAGAGATGCTGATGTGCTATCAGGTGAACTCCCCCTGTTGGTGCAACCAAGGGATGAAATGGCAGCCGAATACAAATTCGAGCGAAATATTCAAGTGAACCTGAGTAGCAAAAGGGATTGGACAACTCTCGAAGAGGTTCATCCCATGAAGCTTCACACCACCAATGGTATACCGATGGATCTCTAACATGCCAAGGCACAGGCCTCGGAGTTGTAGGTCCTCGGGTATCCCACCATGAATCCCTAGGAACATACACCAGCATCTTCCAGGCCGAAGTATGTGCAATAGGGCGGTGTGCAGACTTTAACTTTAAACGGAATCGGAATAGAGATATCGCCATCCTATCTGATAGTAGAGCGGCATTGAAGGCAATCAGCAATTCAAAAATAACCTCAAAAGTAGTACGGGCAGTCCGCACGAAGCTAGATCTACTGGGATCAGACAATAGGCTTACACTGTGATGGATCCCAGGTCATAAAGATATAGCGGGGAACGAAGCAGCAGATAGGCTAGCAAGAAGAGGAGCAGAAGAGCATCTGAATGGGCCAGAACCGTTCTGTAGTATAGGGAACCACACGATACGGGAGTCCCTTAGAGACGAAGAGCGACATCTGCGACAACTGTGCTGGGTCAACACTCAGGGGCTACGTAAGGCCTACGATCTCCTAGTCAGCTATAACCTTAAACGTTTTAAGCAACTCATAACTATGGGGAAGAATAGACTCAGAATACTAACCGGTCTTTTGACAGGACATTGTAGACTGAGAAGCCACCTATATAAGCTAGGCATAGTAAGTAGTGGAAATTGCCGCTACTGCGATATCGAGGAAGAGTCCTCAGAACACATAGTTGTGTGTCGCCTTATCAAGAAGAAGATGTAGGATACTAGGTAGCCATATCATTCAGCCAAAAGATATTGCAGCCCTCAGCCCAACAAAGATTCTTGAATTTATTCAAGAAATAGGGCTGGCGGGAGAGCTATAAACTTAGAAGGGGATACAATAGATCTAATAGGTCGCAGTATATTTTTCCCACAAATAATAATAATAGGAGCTGCGCAGAAGATTTCCCGTTTACATGAACGGATCTTATTGTGCTTTGTTAATGGATTTCAATTACTCTTTGTTTACTTTACGTTAGGTGATCTGGTAGGGTTTAATATGGTAATTTTAATTAATTAATTTTATATGATGATTGCAAAGTTGTTTATAATTCCAAAAAGGAATGCTTTTAGAGCTGGGCGATAACTTGCATGCAAAAGTCGTCGAAAGAGGTAATGTAGCAGCGCATGGTTTTTTTTATTGTCTTCTTTCTAACGAATAAACTCGTAATTAGAATACAATGAAAGGAACAAGCTTATTATTTTTGAAATCTGCATTTATTTAAGTAACTGTGTACGTTATTTTGTCATGTGTATTTCCTTATTAGATATAAAATGTCTACTAAATATAGTATGCTCTGCCGTAAGAGAACTGCGAAAGGAATGTTCTAGTGCCACGTGACGAAAGCAGAAGGGAGCTCTGGTCAAGAAGCACAGGCGTTCAGTCTACGACTTCGTGTAGAATTTGTGTCAGCCATTTTGATGACTCTGACTTTTTCTACTATCCATCCGAAAATGCAACAAAACGGAGGCGGCTTATGGCAACAGCTATACCCCATTAGCCAGGAGCGAAGCAAGTGTTCACAGAGCATATGCTATCAGCTTGTAGTGACAATCTATATGACTTCAATTCGCAAACCGAGTATCTTATGCTTATTAATTTAATAAATTTGATTGTTGATTCTGGCCTTGCCTGAGAAAATTTGCGTTTGCAAAAGTTAGTCACTGACTTGCAAAGGGAAAATGTTAAGCTCCGCGAAGAAATGGAGAAATCTGCGACGCTTCATGACTCCGTTAATACGATTTTAACAAAATCGCAAATCAGAAATCATGAGAAAAAGAGTGAAATGGGATCATGCTATATGTATCCATGCTGCTGACCACTCTCTTGTCGCAGTCCAAGAGCCCCGGGATTACGTTCAAGTCGCAATGGCTCAAAGACTGCGCATGTCATGGAAACAGCAAATTTAATTCGACTTTGATAAGCCCATGACCGTGCCTATATTATGAATTATAAATGAAAATAATTGTATATGGTAGGGTATCATGTCGTCGGTATCGCTAACGACTTGGGAGCCGGTAATCATATATTGTGGACAAATCTAGGAGTCTCGCCTGGTAGGAATCTTGAAATATTTAACTTTTTAAATTAATGTTAAATATATTTTTAGACCCAGTACTTTGAAAAAGTACAAATGGGTCTATTAAGTTTGTCCAAAAAAAAATGTGCGTAACAGGCAGAAGGAGGCGTGGCAGGCCCCATAAAGTATACATATTCTTGATCAGCATCAACAGCCGAGTCGATATAGCCAATGGCTATTAGCCATGTCCGTTTGTCTGTCTGTCTGTCCCTTTTTGTGTCGCTTAGATCTCAAAGACTATAAGAGCTAGAGACACCAAATTTGGCATGTAGGTTCATCTGTATCTCCTATTGATCAAGTTTGTCTTAGATTTTTGCCACGCCCCCTCCGCCTTTGAAAATTGAAATACAAAATTTCGAAGTCGAATTACAATGTTACGGGAAGAGACGCTAGCGACCCCTGTGTTCATTAACTTATCTTTGTAGTGGCGCCATCTATTTAATGGTAGGGAACATTGAAGAGCAATCTATAGTGAACGCTTTGCTCTCAAAAAGTACTGGGTCTCCTACTGTCGAGCTTGCTCCACTGTAGCTTACTGAATTTTTTTTAACTAGAGAAAACACCCAGCTGACTCTGCTAGAAAAGTCTACACATTTGCAGATGCCCCCCATCTTGTGAAGCTAATAAGAAACCACTTCCTTAATTCAGGGCTTGTGGTTGATGGGAAAATCCTAAACCAGCAAACCGTGAGGCAGGCAATGAAGCACGCTTTATCATCAGACCTTTCCATAATGTGGAAAGTAACTGAGGACCACCTCATCGTGAAATCTGCAGGCAGACAGCAAGTCAAGCTGGCCACACAGCTTGTTTCACACACAACAGCCAGTGCCATAAAAAGTTGTTACTCGTTGGGATTGGACATGGACGCACCAGAACCGGCCGACTTTATCAAGTTGGTCAACGACTGGCTCGATACTTTCAATGTAAGGCTGTCAACATCCAATAGCATTCCTACAAAACAACCGTTTGGAAACAGTCTCGAGGCTCAGCGTGAGGTGCTGAGTAAGATGTCGGCAATAATGTCCGAAGTTAAATTGCCATATGGCAAAAATACAATGTCTTTGAAAAGGGTATTTTTGTAAGTAATACCTCTTTAGACGATCTGCTGAAGTACGTAGCTGACCAGTACGGTATGAAATAACTTATAGCTATCCGAATATCGCAGGGACAGCTTCTGTGGTGCAACGCGGGCCAAGGGCGGTCTGCATGACCACCCAACTCAGCTCGAATTCAAATTATACTGCACGGTCAAGGTAAATACAACGTATACCTATGTTGATTTGGTATCCGAAGGTAGACTGAAGAAGCCATCAGCTGAATTTGTTGGCAAACTAAAAAGGTTGGAACACCTTTTCTAAAAATTAAATGGGAACAACATTTGTCCAATCCGATTTTTGCTGGCTGAAATGTTAAAAGCTTCTAACGACATCGACTTAGATGCTAAATTAAAGAATTTTTTTTTAAATGCGAATCAATTAAAATTTTGGTCTGAATTAAAAGTTCATAATTTATTTTGAATTATGTATTGCGTTTTATTTATTATGCGAAAATATCTTCTTTTCTGCCATCGAAAAGAACTCAAAACGTTCGCCTTCTTTTTTTAGCGCTTGTCTCTCTAAGAGCGGAGAGCAAAAATCTAGGTTAGTAAGGCGCATTTAAAGTTGCAATCATTCTATTCTTTGTAGACCGCGAACGCAACCTTGTGGTCCATCGTCACGTGGTGAAATAGTATTACCAGGAACAAACAACTCAAACAGGATTAGTCCAAACAGCGAAAGGAACGCGGTGAGCGACAAACGTCAAATTGCTAGCGTGCAGAGTTCCTTCCAAGTGAAAAATATTATAAATAAAAATATAGCGCATGCTAACTTTGGCGCGCCAAAGTTTGGATACCCTTGCAGTGCCCTGTGTCAGCCGTCAGATTTTTTTACAAAATTTTTTAAATGTTGATTTCGAACCGATCGTTCCTATGGCAGCTATATGATATAGTAATCCGATTTACACCAAATTTGGTCAGCCTGTTTAAAACTTAATCAAACACACAATGTGTATATTTGGTTGAGATATTTTGAGAATACTAAATGTGGTTTTCAGCCTGTTTAAAACTTAATCAAACACACAATATATATATATATTTGGTTGAGATTTTTGAAAAACAAAAAAGTTTTTCATATTTAATGTTGATTTTGAACCGATCGTTCCTACGGCAGCTATATGATATAGTAGTCCGATTTACACCAAATTTTGTCAACCTGTTTAAAGCTTAATCAAGCACACAATGTGTATATTTGGTTGAGATATTTTGAGAATACTAAATGTTGTTGCTTCAAAACTGAGAGACTACTTTGTATAGATACAGACGGACAGAGGGACATGGCTATGGGGTCTGTAAGGCATCCTTCAATGCGTTACAAATTTCGTGACAAAATTATAATACCCTCTGCAAGGGTATAAAAATATTCTAGCGCGAATACTCCCGAATCTCGGGAGTTCTGATCCAAGGAAGTCTTACTTTTTCTGTTTTCAATTAGTCAGTGGTTAAATCAAATTTAAATAAATTTTTGTGGACCCTGTACTTTAAAAAGTACAAAAGGGTCTATTAAGTTTGTGTAAATGTACGTAACAGGCAGAAAGAGGCGTGTCCCTGAACACCTAGATCTCAGAGACTATACGATCTATAGACACCAAACTTGGTATGTGGGTTCATCTATATAATGCCCAGATCAAGTTTGTTTTAGAATTTTGCCCTTTTCCTTCCGCCGACGTAAATTTAAAACACAATTTGTTATAAATTGAGCTTTATCCGGATCGAATAATAAACGGATAGTAAACGGCTGTTTGAAAATTGGAAAATATGAACACCTAGATCTCAGAGACTATAAGAGCTAGAGACTCCAAACTTGGTATATAGGCACACCAAGTCAGATCAAGTTTGCTTCAGAATTTTGCCACACCTTCTTCCTCCCCGTAGCCCGGAAATTCAAAATATCTAAGTTCAATTACAACAGCATCTTTAATGCCAGCACCTTGATTTGGTTGTGGTATAAGTATATGCACAGCGGACCTCGCCAGCGGCATTTAAATCAAATTTTAAAGTTTAAATTTGTCCTTACTTTCAACTAGAGATGGGCACGGGCCGGGCCGGGCCTCGGGACCCATGGGCCTTTTTCAAAATTTTCGGGTTCGGGCCGAAAAATCTCATTTCGGATCGGGCCGGGTCGGGCTCGGGCCTAACTCTAAAGCCCGAAAGCCCGAAACACACCAAGATTTATTGAATTTTTTTGCTATCCGAATTCGGTCACACTACACAAAGCTCCGTTATTTCTGTGAATTTTTTATTCAGTTCCTGAACTACGCTCATACGTTCATTTCGCTTATGAGCATCCAACTAACTGAACGAAATGAACGATAAAGTTCACGAATGACTGAATAAGCTAGTTCAATTATTGGTACGACGCACTCTTTTGAACTTTTTAAACATCGCGCGACGAAAGTTTTACAGTTAAAATGAATATATCAAAAAATGTAATTCAAGACGCCATACGGCTCAAAGATAATAAAATAAAACTATACACAAGTGACAATACCAAAAGTGAGGTCTGGAAGAGATTTCAATGTATTGAATTTGATAATAACAAGGTGGATTTTGTTTGTTGCATTCATTGCAAAAATGTGTTAGCGTACACCGCCAAAACTGGGACCGCCACATTAAATCGCCATAAATGTATAACTTCAGTGCCCATTGGCAATAAGCAAAAAAAATTGGATGAATATGCCCCAAGACCTTTGCCAAAGAGTGTGGTGGACCATCTTGCGCGTAAGCAATTGGCGTTAGTGGCAAAAGATTTGCATCCACTTAACATAACGGAAGGTACGTTTCATGTGTTTGATAATGTTAATATGCACAACAACTGATTATTTGCATTTATAGGTGTAGGATTTTGCGAATACGCCCAAGAGCTGCTAAAAATCGGTGCAAATTATGGGTACCAACATTTTAAGGACATAGTTGTTTCCAGAAAATCGTTGACAACAAATGTTATGACGGAAGAGTATGAAAAATTGAAGTTAGCAGTAAAGGAATCTGTGGCAGGTGAACAAGTCGCATTTACGACTGACCTATGGAGCGATGACCACACCCAACGCTGTTTTATTTCACTTACTGCCCACTACATTGGTGCAGACTTCCGCTTAAAGTTAGCACTACTTGGAGTTCGGCAATTCACAGACGACAAGAAAACAGGAGATAATATATTAAATAATATCAAAAATATTCTGGTTGACTTTGAGGCCCAAGACCAAATGCAAGGGTCAGTGTTTGTAACTGACAATGGGGCAAATGTTGTTGCTGCGTTTGCTCAATACAATCGACTTTCCTGTGCTTGCCACAATCTTAACTTAGTTATGGATGGTGTTTTAGATAAAGATCCAGTAAATGATGTAAAAAAACTAATGGACTCATCCAAAAAACTTGTACAGTATTTTAAGCAAAGTCTACTTAACAGTAAGTTATCCAAAACTCTTAAGCAAGACATTAAGACGCGATGGAATTCAACTTTAATAATGCTTGATAGTATTTTTCAAGTTCAAGATCAAGTAAAAAGTATTTTGTTAGAAAGAAACGAATTACAGCGCATTGCAGATTTGGATTTTGTGCTTCTTGAAAATATAATTGAATTTTTAAAGCCCTTTAAAACATGCTCTGAACAACTAAGTTCTGATAAAGAACCCACGATGCACATATTTACCCTATGGTCGGAAAAACTGAAACAATTTTGTATGACGAATACTTTGGACTCGAATGCAATAAAAGAGATCAAACTTAAAACTTTAGGCTCTCATATTAAAAGATTTGATTCACGTCCAGAGCATTTAGTAGGACTTTTTTTAAATCCGCCTTTTAAAGAAATGGTCTTCTTAACAGAGAAAAAAAGGGAAAATGTGCTGTGCACAGTTAGAGAAATGGCATCTAAAATAAAATTAGAAAATACGACAACAATTGTTTCAAGAAATGTTGCTCCCCCTCATAACTGTGCAGAAAGCATCTTTTCTCAATTTTTAAATTCAAATTCCTTTAAAAAACGTATAGTTGAAAAGTGCAACATCGACTTAGAAATAGAGAAGTATTTAGCATCTTCTGCTGAGCCGGGTGAGTGCGTTCTAGAGTTTTGGAAAAACGCCAATGATTTAACATTATTGAAAACTCTAGCACGCAGAATCCTTGCTATCCCAGCGAGCTCTGCCAGTAGTGAAAGGGTATTTTCCACATCTGGAAATGTTTTGAGCGAAAAACGAACTAGATTGCTAAGTTCCAATTTGGATAAGATTTTATTTTTAAATAAAAATTTAAAATAAATAAAAATTTTAATTTTTTTTAAATTTTTCGGGTCGGGCCGGGCGGGTTCGGGCTTTACAGCAAAAACATCGGGCGGGCTTGGGCCTTTTTTCCATCGGGAATTTCGGGCTCGGGTCGGGCCGGGCCTAAAAAATGAGGCCCGCGCCCATCTCTACTTTCAACTCACCCACAGCCGTACGTCCGGGACTTAAAGCTTCGTCCAGCTGCCGTCGGAAGTAGATCGCCACCTCTCCTGCCATTTCACTATCGTCGCCGTCTTGTTGCTGGATCACCGCTGCCTCTAGACTCCTCCGCTAGCAAGTCCAGGGGGATCATCTCAGTAAGGTCCAGAGATGCATCATTCGAGACGGTGCGGAATGCACTGAGTACCCTTAGCGCGCATGTGCGATATGCAGACTTCCATGCTTTGCTATACTTACTGCCATTGCCGGTGCCCATATCGGTGCTGCGTAGAGTATAATACTCCTCACCACATTGGCAATGAGCCACCTGCTTCGCTGCCGGGGATCTCCGACGTTCGGACAGTGCTGTAGTCACCTGAACTGCTTTCTTTGCCGCAAATTCCAGATGCTGTTTAAAGCTCAGATTGTGGTCAAGTTGGACTCCCAAGTATTTAATGGCCGAATTCGAGACTATTATGCAGCCAGCAACTTCGACAGTAACAGTTTCGACTACCTTTCTACTGCTTTCTGTCTTGTGTGCCGCAAGGGAAAAGGAGTTATTTTCCATCCACTCCAATACTATTTGGATTGTGCTGTTCGTGTTGCCCTCCGCATATTTCAGTTGTTTTGCCACTGTGACAGTAGCAATGTCGTCCGCAAATCCGACAATACGTGTGCCACGCGGCGTCGGTAACCTCAGTACCGTTCTAGAGTGTTGGGCCCAAAACGGATCCTTGAGAGACGCCACCAGTGATTGCTTGCTGTAGCCTTTCTCTGGAGGTATCGTACAGCAATATTCTATCAATAAAGTAATTGCTTACCAGGCTCACAATATACTCTGATGTTCCTCCGTAACGCAGTGCTCTCATTATGGACGGCCAACTTGAAGAGTTGAGCGCGTTGCGCACATCCAGCGTTGCGATTAGGCAATACTCTTTTTTTCCTCCTTTCCATCGCTTTCCCACTATGGCTCTGCTTGATATATCCACCACTGTGTTGATAGCATCATAGTGCTCCTCTTTTTTCGTAAGCCAAACTGCCAGTCTGAGAGTCCTCTGTTTTCCTCCAGCTCACTTTCGAGTCTGTTGCAAATGATGCGCTCATGCTAGTGGGCAAACTCACTACGTCCAGCATACACAAGGGCCTGTACGCCGCCGGGTCATCCGTATTGCTTCGGGTTGGTAGAAGCACCACGCGCTGCAGCATCCACCTCTTTGGCACTGTCCTTTGCCTAATACATTAGATATTAGTTCGATATTAGTTTGATGACTCTGGTGGGTACTCCGTCTAGTCCTGGTGCTTTATGGGGTTTGAGAAGTGCTGCTGCCTCGAGGATTTCTGATTCTTCCGTGTACATCGGTGAAGATCTTCCAGCTTCGATCATAAGGTCAACTCGTGGGTGTTCCGGGAACGATGTTGCAGAGCTGCTCTGGACATGTGGGCATTTGGCGCCTTTCCAGATTTCCCATGACAATTTTGTATGCTGTTCCAAATGGCTGCTCATCAGCTTCACCACATAGTTTGGTCCAGTATCTGGCCTTGCTACTCTTGTAAGGAAGTTTCTAAGGCTGGGGTATGTCACAGTTCAGCCAGGGTCACTTTACAGAAAATTTCTTAAAGTTACCGGAACTACTGATAGTGAGGAGCGTGATTTCAAATCACGAAGCTAAGATTGCTAAGATATGGGATTAAATTGGTATCGGACAATGACTTCAACTATCCATGTGTATATATGGAAACATGTGCAGGCATAAATATATATATGTGAAAAGGTAGCAAAATATTAAATACCCCTGGGTCGCAAGCCGCGCCAATAGAACATGCATATATATATATATATCTATACATATATATATCTATACATATATACCCTATGGTGGCTTTCCACGTTTTGAACTTGTTTTATAAATTTTCCCTTGACTGTCCGCTGTGTCTACTGTACGTCCGTGATGTCAGCACTATATGTCCCTATGTACGTATATGTACATATAATACTTTCCTGCGTTCCCTGTCTTCTATGCGGCTTGTCTTCTATGCGGCTTGGCGAAACCAAAGCGGCTGTGACGCGGTTGTGAACGAGATGACGATGAGATTTCGCGGTGACTGTGGTGGAGCCTTTGCAGCCACAATGAAAACCCGATCGACGTGCTATTGGCCGGAGTCCCACTGGGTTACTTTTATGCCGGCACATGTATACACGTAGTTCCTCACTGGGTCATTGAATAGAAATCGGTGAGCGTGGGTGTATATGGTTATGTACGGACTTCTTGTATGCGACAATTTGGCTTTAACGTGGCTTGAATGAACGCGGTTCATAATCGCGTTCACAGCTGTGGCGAAACCTTTGCGGCTGTGACGAGGTTGTGAACGAGAGGGCGATAAGATTTCTCGGCGGCTGTGGCGAAACCTTTGCAGCGTCAAGGAAATCTCGATCTACGCGTTATTCGCCAGAGCCCCACTGGGTTACTTTTCTGCCAGCACATACACACATATACACACACGCACACTTTGCTGGCACTGGCTTTGCTAAAAAAATAATGACTTTTACTTTTTGCTTTTACTTTTATTTAAACATGTTTAGCATTGTGCTTAATTAATTCTTATAATTTCTTAATTTCTGTGCTAATATGTTCTGCAAAAAGACCGCTGGGGGAAATTTGCACTTGTTCACTTGCTCACCTCGATGCGTTTATATATGTATATATATCCTTGTTGTTGTTGTTGTTGATTTCGTTGTCCTTAGAAATCCCTCGGTGCGTGGCTGAGGATATTTCACCATGTGATGAAAAAATAGTTTGTTTTAACCGCTGCGTTCAAAAGTACTTGCGCTTGCTTGCGTGGTCCACGAGGAATAGAAAGAGGGCAACTTTAATTGCGCCTCATTAAGTCTAATTTCTGGCAACTTCTCTGCCGGCGTCGGCGTCAGCGACAAGCCTCTAAATTGTCGCCTAGGTCAGGCATATGCATGCCTGCCCACATGCAGTGGGCGTGTATGTGTGTGTGAGCTTGCTCTCGGCCGATCGTTGCCTTGCTTTGTGCGTGTGCCCTACTGCGTAGTAGGCATGCGCTGTCTCTCTCGGTTCCTCTCCTTGCTATGTATTTTTTTTTTTTAATTCCATTTTTATTGCAACAGGCTTGGAGACTATGATATTAAACAGACTAGACAAAAGAAAGGAAGTGCGATGGTGAAATAATTGTAGTCTTTCTCTGCGGGACTGATGTTAATCATTGCGTCGCAGAGAAGGTGACTACTGCTACTTCTACCTATTTCGTTCCCTCTCTATCCTTCGTAGTTCCCGCACGCTGCAGGCAGCAAAACTGCAGGCTTCCTCCCAGACTACAGATGTTTCTAGCATCAGCTCGACCAGATTTGCTGTCGTAATTTGCCTACCAGCCACTGTCACAAGTCGCCGCCTTTGGCTGTCAAACCGCCCACAATGGAAAATTATATGTTCGGCGTCTTCGAGTGCCTCACCTGCGCACCAAGTGCAGTGGGGGGATGCCTCATGGCCAAATCTGTGTAGATATTGGCGGAAACATCCGTGTCCACTCAGCAGCTGCGTCAAGTAAAAGTTGACACTGCCGTGTTTGCGGTCCATCCATCTGCTGATGCATGGAATCAGCTTATGCGTCCAGCGTCCTTTAGACGAGCTTTGCCAGCGCCGCTGCCAGCTAACCATACTCGCCGCTCTTGCTTCCAACCTCGCACTCTTCCTCAGCTGTCCCGCTCTTGAAGCTGCATCTACTGTTTTCTCCTCTGTGGCCAACAGATCAATTGGTACCATGCCCGCAATGACCATGGCTGCATCGTCGGAGACTGTCCTGAAAGCGCTACAAACACGCAGTGCACAGAGACGATGAGTCGACTGAATGCCTCTGGCATAGCTCTAAACCTTCAAGGCGTCTGCCCAGATCGCCGCGGCATAAAGTGTGATGGATCTGGTCACGCTTGTTAGGAGCATTCTCCGCTCTTGTTTGGGTCCCCGCGTGTTGAGCATGATTCGTGCAAGGGCACGGCTCGAGTTATCTGCCTTTGCCTGAACCGATGCCAAGTGCTCTCGGAAACTTAGTCGGGTATCGATCATTACTCCTAGGTAACGAATAGCCCTTTTGGAGGTTATAACGGTACCACCAATTCTGAAACGAGCTGTCTCCACTCTTTTACGGCTGCTGACAAGCACTGCCTCTGTCTTGTGTGAGGCCAGCTCAAGTCCCACAGATTGAAGCCACTGCATAATAACCAGAGCTGCTGCGCTGCAAATGTCTTCAACCTCTCCGAGGTGTTTGGCAACAACCACAAGTGCCACATCATCCGCATATCCTACGATTTGGCAGCCAGCAGGGAGTGTCAGGCGCAGGATTCCATCGTACATTGCATTCCACAAGAGTGGCCCCAAAACAGAGCCTTGGGGTACTCCTGCCGAAATGCTATATGACGCAGTGCCACCCGAAGTGCTGTATCTCAACTCTCTACCGCAGAAATAGTTTTTTACCACTGCACATAGGTACGGCGGAACGCCGAAGGCATATAGGGCATCCATAATGCTTCTCCAGTCAGCCGTATTGAATGCATTCTTCACGTCCAGGGTAGCAATGAGGCAATATTGCTTGGAACCGCCTTTCCATCTGGTTCCTTCCTTTGCTTTTGAGGCAATCTCAGTCACCGTACGAATTGCATCCGTGGTGGAAAGAGACTTTCTAAAGCCGTATTGGTGTGGCGAAAGACCGCCGCCGCTACTAATTGCTTCCTCCAGTCTGGTGCAGATTAGGCGTTCAAAGACCTTACCCAGTGTGTCAATTAAACAAATAGGTCTGAATGAAGAGGCTTCATCAGCCGGTTTGCCCGCCTTCGGGATTAGCACGAGCTTCTGCAGCTTCCATTTGTCTGGAAAAATTCCTTCAAAGAGACATTTGGAGTACACTACCGCAAAAATGTCAGGTCGCAGTGAGATGGCAAGTTTGACGGCTCGATTCGGTAAGGCATCTGGTCCAGGTGCCTTTCCAGGCTTCAACCTCCGGCCCGCTGCAAGTACCTCCTCGGCAGTGATGGGCTCCACTGCAAAAGGGGCTGTTTGGCCGCTACTGTCCTGTACTCCTCTGCTCAGAAGAAAGTTCTCCCTGGATGGGAAAAGCTTTTCCACGATTTCTCCAAGCAGCGTAGGATCACGCGGGGCCTCCTGCCTGTTGGCATAAATGCGTTTGACCACCGTTTTGTAAGCCTTGCCCCAAGGATCCTGGTCCGCCGAGTCACATAGCTGGAGAAAGCACTCCCGCTTGCTGGTGCGAATTGCATTTTTGAAGCCCGCCTGGTCTCTCTGAAGCGCAAATGCAGTACTGGCCAGTCCTCGCTGTTTCTTCTTCTTGCTCTCTGGTAAAGTCTCCTTGCAGACAAGCAATTCCTGCGTGATTCTGCAATTACGTCGTTCCACCAATACGTTGGCTTGTGATGCCTCCTGTATGTTCTGCTTACCGCCATGCTAACGTCACAGGCCTGTTTAAGGTGGCGTGAAAGCTGATCCGACATATTGTGTGCAGATCCTTATACTACCAAATCACTCCACGCTTCCGCAAAGGATTGGCAGTCAAGAGTGCTCTCCTTGTAGAACCGGCCGCTGGAAGGTATATTTGCAGCTGTACTTGTTGAGCCTCCAATGGAAAAGATGATTGCCTCGTGATCACTGCCAGTATAGTGGCCACCTAAACGCCATTTTGATGAGGCGAACAGGCAACTGCTTACAAAAGTAAGATCAATGACTGATCCTGTTCCGGCTCGGCTAAAAGTATGGCTCGAGCCTTGATTTAGCAGTGCCAAGTCAAGTCCTTGCTATGTATGCGTGGGCTTGCTCGCGATCGTCACTTCGCCTTGTGCGTGTTCTCTACTGCGTGGTAGACACGCGCCGTCTGTTTATGATGCTCTCTGTGTGCGTGTGTGTGTACATCTTGGCGTGAGCTATGCGGCCCTTTTGCCAAAGCTGTACTTTTGACACTTTGCATTGCCGGCTGCCGATTGATGCTGTGTGTGTTTTTTTTTTTTTTTAATTCTTTATTAACAATAATAACTAAAAGCTAAACAACAATAAACTAAACATAAGAAATTCCGCTACCCTGCGGTACGGCCGCGAAGCATTGTTTCGCAGGGTCGATGGAACTCCTCATGCTGCCTCCCTCCTTAGACGCTCGCACCTACGGAGCTCCTTCATGGTAACGGCAGCAAAATTATTAAAAGCCGTCCAAAATACAGCGTCTCCGAGCAACGTGTCAACCAGGCTGCTTGGTGTGAGAACACGACCAGCAGATTGCCACAGATCGGTTCTCAACTGATCGAACCGTCCACACACAAAAATGATGTGCTCAGCATCTTCCGTCCCGTTTCCACACCACCTACAGAGTGGAGATATTTCGTGTCCGAATCTGTGCAGATATTGCGCAAAGCAGCAGCGTAGTGTAAAAATTGACTGCACCATGCTTCCTGTATAGACAGCTTCCAATATCAGGAATCAGGCGGTATGTTCACCGACCCTTTTCTGAGATTTCCCAGCTGCCTTGCCTTTCTCTAACGCTCGCAATTCTCGCCATTTTGCGCGCATTCTTCCTGTCAGCGCCAGCCCGGATGGAATCTGCCACGGACTTCTCCTCAGCCACCAGGAGGTCTATTGGGATTATCCCTGCGATGACTAATGCTGCATCGTCCGAGATTGTACGATAACCACAGCATGTTCTCAGCGCGCAGAGACGATGAACGGACTTGACACCCCTAGCTAGCAATCTTAATACCGTCTGCCCAGATTTGTGCAGCGTATGTTATTGCTGAGCGGACGACGCTAGTCAGCAATAATCTTCTCTCCTGTTTTGGTCCGCGGGTGTTTAACATAATGCGAAACAAGGCACGGCTAGTGTTCGCAGCTTTCTCCTGCACATATGAAAGGTGCTCCCGAAAGCACAGTCTGGTGTCTATCAGAACACCAAGATAACGAATGGCTCGCTTTGATGATATGACCTGTGCTCCGACTTGAATGTGTGCGATCTTCACAGCAGCCCTCGTACTAACCAGTAACGCCTCTGTCTTATGGGCAGCTAGTTCTAGTCCAACGGTCATGAGCCAATTTGAAAATTGCTGTACTGCCATATTGCAAGTATTTTCCACTGCATTTAGGTGTTTGCCTACCACTGTGAGTGCCACATCATCAGCGTAGCACGTAAGCTGACAGCCGGACGGTAGCGCCAACCTCATAACTCCATCATTAACGATATTCCAGAGCAGGGGACCCATGACCGATCCCTGAGGAACACCTGCTGACACGTGGTAGGAGCGGGTGCCGGACGCCGTGTCGTATCTTAGCAGCCTACCTGTAAAGTAGCTTCTAATGATCATTTGGAGGTATAAGGGGATACCCAGCCGACGCATTGAGTTAATTATACAATCCCATCTGACCGAATTGAAGGCGTTTTTAATGTCAAGAGTGACAAACAGGTAGTATTCCTTTTTGCCACCCTTCCATCGGGTTCCTTCTGCTGCTACCGCAGCAATCCTGACCACCTTGTCTATCGCATCCACCGTTGACATGCCTCTTCTAAAACCATATTGGTTAGGTGATATGCCACTAGACTCGTCGATCGCTGTTTCCAACCGTGTGCTTATTATGTGTTCCAGCACCTTTCCCAACGCATCAATTAGACAAATCGGTCGGTAAGACGAGGGATCATCAGGTGGCTTACCAGGCTTTGGGATCAGCGCAAGATGCTGAATTTTCCATTGCTCTGGAAAAAATTCCTTCTCGGAGGCATTGCGTATACGTTATCGCAAAGGCACTTGGTTTGCAGGATATCGCTAGTTTGATGGCACGGTTTGGAATGCCGTCTGGGCCGGGAGCCTTGTTGGTGCTCATCTGCCGGGCAATACAGAGCAGCTCTTCCGCTGATACTGGCTGAACCACAAATGGGGCTCGGGGCGCATCATCAATCGGCAAAGTGTAGGGACCAGATGGGAATAAGGCCTCTACAATTGCTTTTCGTTGCTCTGGGTCAGAGGGTGCCTCCACTCTGTTGGCATGTATGCGCTTTACAACCGTTTTGTATGCTCTTCTCCACGGGTCATGGTCGGCTGAATCGCATAGTTGTAGGAAGCATTCCCGTTTGCTGAACTGTATCGCTTTTTTCAGTTTCCTCCTAGCTGCACTGTATAAAGCATGTAGCTCTGGCCAATTTGCATTTATTTTTCGGGCCCGCTGGTATCCCCTCCTGGCAGAAAGACAGATGTTTCGAGCAGCTGCGATCTTATTGGTCCACCAATAAGTTGGCGATTGGGTGCCCCTGAAAGGCTTCTTACGGTTCATACTAGCCTCACAGGCACGCAAGATGTGACTTGACAGCTGGGTTGCTCTCTGTTGCGCTGATCCTGAAGTTTCTAAACTGTTCATGATGTTAACGAAACTTGGCACCATTAGAGATTCTTCTTTATAAGAAACTCTTCTTGCGGACGGGTTTCTTGGTGGACGGCTTCTATCAGCTATTGAAAACACCAATGCCTCATGATCACTGGCAGTGTAGTGATTGCCCAGACTCCAGATAGCCATGGGTGAGAGTGAGCTCGTGACGAACTTTAAGTCAATGACCGATCCCGCTCCTCCTCGGTTAAATGTTGCAAAAGCTTCAAGTAGCGCATGGCCTTTCGCGATGGCATCCGAGCTGCTGGTCTTGGAGGTGTCGCTCCCCCATTCCTGCGCCCAGGCATTAAAGTCGCCTGCTATCACCGTCGGTTTGTGGTCTCTGGCGTCATCTACAAGCTCATCCATAGCAGCAGCAAAACTCTGACGGCTCAGGCTTGGTGGAAGATAACAGCTATAGACCCAAAAATTCGCCAGCTTAGCTCTAACAAAATGCTGAAATGTACCGCAGGATGTTGGCCGTATAGTGGGGTTGCCGCAGGACCAAATCGCAGCTTTTCTCGACATGCTTTGAACCCAGCAGCCATCCTCTGGAGATCTATAGGGCTCGCTTACGATCGCAACGTCGGATCGCATATCACGCAGTGTTTGAGTGAGTAAATCACTAGCAGCCTCACAGTGGTTTAGATTTAGTTGGTAAAACGCTGCCACAGTTTGCTGCGATATGCCCGAACTCCAGGCATTTATAGCACTTTGTGGGTAAGTTCCGCTCCCGGATGCGACAGTTTGACCAGGCAATCTTGACCTTACCAATTTTGAGGGCAGTCGCTGCCAGAGTCGTAGTAAGGCTAATAATGGCCCTCTGAGTGCCACCAAAAGCTGGGCGTAGGCTTTTAATGTCACTAGTTTCGATCGATACCCCTAGTTGCTCTTTGAAGACCTTTTGGAGATCTTCTGCGGTGACCATCTCGTCCAGATCAAGCACCTCCAGTCTCGAATGCTGTGTTAAAGCACGCGCCTCAACCTTTCCTTCCAGAGCAGCACCGATGTCGTCCTGAAGCTGTTGTGTACCTTCCGGAGTGTTCTCGTTAAGCTCCAACAAAAGTGCACCTTTGGCTGTGCACTTCACTCTGCGCACACAGTTGCCGACCCTCTTCAGTTTTTCATTCTGGCTGCGAGTGACCAGGTTCAGAATTTCAGAGTACGTCATCTTTCCTTTCGGCTCAACTATGATGGCATCAGGGCGTGGTTTCGGCGGCCGTATGTTTGACCTTCGTCCACTCACTTTCTTCCACTCCGTTGCTGTTGGAACACCTGATTCCGTACTCCCAGCTGCTGAATACAGTAGCAGCTCTTCGCAGCCTGCAGGAGAGGCTCCTGGACCTTTTTTTTTGCTTGGGCGTGTTCTTAGCTGGCTTTTCGCTCTGTCGCTTTGGCCCACCTTGCTGATGGGACCACTGTGTCTCCTTTGTTTGTGCGCCTTTCTCAATTCGCCTATAGTTTGCATTAAAACTGTGTAACGCCGATATTTGCAGCCTCACCACCTTCTGCGCCAGCTCCTTCATATCTTTATTCAGATATCTCGCATCTCTCAGCGTTTTGGACAGCTCAGTGGATTTCTCAAGGAGAGTCGTCAGGATAGTGCGCACATCATCGTTGAAATCACTCCATTAGTGCTCTTATCGGCACTGACTACACCGAAATCAAAGGGGTTCACTGGGATCAATGCTGGGGCTGAGAGAATCACTGCTGTCTCCTGCATCGTACTTGCTGGCATTTTCGGGATTGGGCCGATCATAGAGCCTGTTGCAGGACCTTTCTCGACAACACCATCAGCTATCTGCTTTGGCCATGTGCTTTTAGGCGTTTGAAAATTCTGAGGAGATCTCGGAATCCTCGACCGCTTCAAAAAGGCCAGACTTTCGTCTCCATCCATTCTCAACGCCCCTAGTCCCCTTTACTAGCATCCAACGATGGCCAAACGATTTCCCGTTGGCTTACAACCGTTGGGGGTTATACCGCCCCGACTCGGTTGCCAGAGCCAAACTTGGTGTACCACTTGACGGCGTTGGTTGACTTGCCAGACAGTGGCCTTACACTATAATCCACTAGTAAGAGGGACAAGAAGGGCTTTGGCAAAAGCTAGTTCCAAATTATAGCTTTCACTTGGGAAAATTAAAAGTTTATTTAAAATTTTAATTCCCGCGCAGATTTAGATTTGGCACAGAAATCCGAAAAAGGAAATAAGAGAGGTATTAGCAGATGCCAAAACCAAACTTATTGCCTTTTAAATTAACAATTTGTACGTTGAAGTTTAAATTGTTAATATGCCGCGCAAATTTAAATTTGGCGCGCGACTTTAACCGCTTCACCGCAATCAGCTGATCTAGCAACGCCGAGTTGATCAGCCGGTGTCTGGCAACTCTATGTGTGGGAGGCAACTTTACGCGACCAGCTGGTGAAAGCGAGAAAGCTAGTCAGCATAAAGTTTCTGCGTTGATTGAAATTGTTGTTTGTTTTACCGACACCCACACCAAATCAAGTAAAGCGCGCCAAACAAACCAAAATCACCCCTCCACCAGGGAAGCAATCGCTGGAAACAATCCCCTTCGGTGTCCGATGAGACGCTTGCAGGGCCGGGCACAACTCATAGTACGATGATGCTGTGTGTTTGTGTGTTCGTCGCTGTTCTCTGTGCGCGGCGTCGCCAACGCACTGAGAGAATTGTAGCGGGTCGCCTGCGCAACGAGATTGCTCTCGCTGCACTGCTTTGCCGATGGCCGTTCGTGACGTCATTGCCCATGGTTGTGCCTTGCCGGCGGCCGGCTTGTGACGTCACTGCCTTTTCTTTTCTTTGGAACTGCTTTCTATGTGCGCTCAAATTATGTAGCGTCACACTCTTTATGGCTTTGGTGAGGACTGCTCGTTTTGCATTGTATTCTTTTAGGTGTTGCGCGAATTGTTTAATGCCTCTCAAACGTTGTTGACGACGTCTTGGTGCAATACACTGCCTCCTCGAATCAGCAATATCATTCGACCACCAGTGCAATGGCTTCCGGGTGCTGCCCTTTTTCTTTTTCTGCAACATTGAGGCATCGCAGACATTTTTTACCGCCCATATTCCCGTATATGGATGTTGTTTATCATGAGGAGAAGGGCTTCCTCGTCAAGCGTCTCCTGCGCCCAGCTTGTTTCACACGGCGATCTTACTCTGCGCAGGTTTGAGCCAACTGTACACAGAATTGCCTAATGGTCGCTATTTGTGTAGAGGCTTGACACAGACCTAGTGGCGATCCTTGCTAAAGCTGCACTGGCGAATAACAGGTCTATTATCAATCCTCGTCACGCTTTGGTGTAGGTGTGTGTATTGCCAGAATTCAGGAGCGTCACATTGAGCAATGGGAACGCATCTAGCAGTTTTCTTCCTCTTTGTGTAGTCCGCCTGCTACCCCACTCTGTTACCCAGGCATTGAAGTCACCAGCAATAATCACTGGGTCGTTCTGTAGTCAGCTCCCATCCTGTTTGGCGCAGAAGGGCTCACTCAGGATAGCTAACTCTGTACCGTGCTCACGCACTGTCTGCGTTAACAGGATCTGCGACTCTACAGTGGTTTAGATTAAGTTGGAGAAACATAATTTTGCGCGTTCCTTACTGCCTTCGCGTACAACGTCACACTCTTCTGAGCGTATGGTGATTCATTTTTTGAGCTCCAGTTCTGTTGCACAGAATACAGCATGCATTGTTATTGTAGTCTTTAGCGGGATGACCATCTTCTCCAATGTTAAATCATTTTTTGGATGAATCATGCTTACTTCGACATCGAGCTGCAGTATGTCCAAATTCTGAGCACTTGTAGCATCTGCGCGGATCTATCTGCTCCCTGATGCTGCACACTGCCCATCCAATGCGGATGTTCCTAATCGTCCTCAGCTTGTCAGCGATGGAAAAGCAACGATGCCGCCATAGCCCTTGCGTAGTCTTGGCGCTCATTTCGTCGGCAGGTCACCCTCCAAATGCTCTAGTACCTCTAGCGTTACATCGTCTGCTATTGCCCATTCTGAAAGATATTTTATCTCCAGGCGCACCTTATCGGAGATTTTCTTCACATCCGTCGTAAGAAAAATTAAGACGTCCAGGATTTCTCCGAGCTCAATCATTTCAGCCCTAGGGGATGCACAGGGTCCTCTTTGCTTTTTAGGAGGTGTTTTCCTCGCTTGGCCTTGCGGGCTGGCTTGCTCCCTGATCCTTTTATGTGTTTCTCTGTCGTTTATTTGTGCCGTGAATGTAAATACGCAATCGCGCACCGCTGGTGGTGCTGACTGCAGTACCACAGGTGGAGATGGCTTTATCTTTGAGCTGCTAGCGATTGGGTTTCCATTTTGATTCCTTGTAACATTATCTGATACACCAGCCAAGTGTTCCACTGGTGTAACAGGGGTGGGGAGAATGGTGGTTAGGTCTTCCAGAATCTCTGCCCTAGCCGCGCCAGTTGACGCGGGTGAATTTCCACTACGGTGGTTGCTCCCTGGAGTACTTAAGTTTTTTCCAGACTTTCCAAATTGTTGTAGGTTGAGTTTTACCTTGCGCCAAGATGAGTGTTGCCGGCTGATTCAGCATAGACGCAGACCACGGGACGGCTCACTATAAGGACAGACGCACCGTGGATTTTATTGCAGCTTTATACCTGCTGCCAGGTAATGTGGTGCTGCCGGCCGATACGACTCAGACCCCAGGGTCGAGAGTGTAATTAATGCTGTGTATTTCAATTTACAAATAAATTAAAACTAAATTCTTGGTTCAAATGTAAGTACAAATTCAAGCTTTAACCGTCTGTATCGTGGCGCCATCTGTGCGATATTTGTTGAAGCACCTGTGATAATATCCCACGTCGGTATAGAGGCGCCAGTTTTGCGCAATGTGCGAAAAGTAGTGCCTATTGCTCCTGTTAAACAAATTTTGCTTTAATAGCATTTATCTTAAAAATAAATTCAAATTAGAATTTTGAATTCCCAATTTGAAAATTCCACACGCCAATTCTTGTGGCGCCATCTGTGTGCTCGTGCGTACTATGTGATCGCACTGCCCAACAATGACCGAGCTAAGCTTAAGTTGTCATCCGCGTATTGATCAGCTGACCGACGAGGACAGCATGATTAGCAGTTTACAATTGAGTAAGAAAATATGGGCTTTTCGTCCACTTAAGAGAGTACCTGAGCGCGATCAAAGCCGCCCACGCCGAATACAAACACAACCCTGGGGTCTATGCAACTTTGTCATCACCTCGCCATCACGGCGAAAAACAGGTAAGCGTCCTGTCATTGACCTGCATATACTGTCGTTTGTTGTTACTTGCAGGGGACGCCTATAGACTGGGAGCCCCTCGCAAACACGTCCTCGCGCAAATACACTACACTACAGTGTATATGTGTTTGTCAATTTATTGATGTTAATATAGGCCATAGATGTCCCTACCAGTGTTGGCAGAATTTCTTAAGCTAAATTTTTATTTGAGAAACAAAAAAGTTTTTCATACTCAATGTTGTGTTCGAACCGATCATTCCTATGGCAGCTATATGATATAGTAGTCCGCTTTACACCAAATTTGGTCAGCCTGTTTAAAACTTAATCAAACAGACAATGTGTATATTTGGTTGAGATATCTTGAGAAACAAAAAAGTTTTTCATACTTAATGTGGTTTTCTAACCGATCGTTCCTATGGCAGCTATATGATATAGTAGTCCGATTTACACCAAATTTGGTCCGCCTGTTTAAAACTTAATTAAACACACAATGTGTATATTTGGTTGAGATAACTTGAAAGACAAAAAAGCTTTTCATACTAAATGTTTATTTCCAACCGATCGTTCCTATGGCAGCTATATGATATAGTTATCCGATCCGGCCGGTTCACACATAGGTGCTGCGTGCAGCAAAAAGATGGACCTGTACCAAGTTTCATCAAGATAGCTTCAAAACTGAGAGACTAGTTTGCATAGAAACAGACGGACAGACAGACGGACATGGCTATATCGACTCAGCTCGTCGCCCTGATCAAGAATATATATACTTTATGGGGTCTGTGAGGCTTCCTTCAATGCGTTACACATTTCGTGACAAAATTATAATACCCTCTGCAAGGGTATAAAAGTTGCTAGAAACAGCTTAAAAAAATTTTCATCTTTAAAACTGAATGTGCCGCCGGAATTATTCACAACAATTTGTTGTAAAAATTTTTGGCCTAATGATTTGCTTTTCAAAGAGTTTACTCCTCAAAAAAGAAGTAGACCTACTGTCTCGTTACCAATAAATTTATCTAAAGTTGAACCAGTTGATCCATCGAATCTTTCAAAAAACTTAATTTTCCTTTTATGTTAGCGTACCAAAATGTTAGAGGCCTTAAATCTAAATTAACTAATCTATATTTAAATAGTATCTTTTTTGATGATAAAATTCTTGCCTTCACTGAGACTTGGTTAAAGCCTGAAATATCTAATTTGTCGTTATGCACTAACAAGTACACCACTTACAAAAGTGACCGTTTGTCACGAGTGGGTGGCGGCGTATTAATCGCAGTTGATTCTGACATTCCTAATGTTGAGTTTGTTGCTATTAAGTTAACTGTTTGTCAAACTTCTGTTTATATTACCTGTTCCTATATCCCGCCGCAGTTAGATCTTTCTGTTTACCTTGAACACTTTTCTAATATACGATTGATACCTCTAAACTTTCTGATAGAGATTATTTATGTGTATTGGGAGACTTTAACTTGCCTGATATTACGGGGGTACTCAAAAGTATTTACACAAAACTAAAGTTGAATCTTCTTGTCATTTGAAGTTACTTCATGCACATTTTGGTATCAATGGAAAGGTCTTTTAAATCCCGTTTGAATTATACAAAAATGTTCTTAACCCATTAAGTACCCATTGAATTTTTCGAATGTATGTAAAACACTGGTTTTTTGAATTTTTTTTATCGATATTTTTGAACGAATGTTTTGATGAAAAAAGTTTCTTTAAATAGCATCCTAGATCTTTTACTTTATCAAGTAAACAATATTCGTAATAGTAACAACCGTCTTCTGGACCTTATATTTGTATCAGATCCTTTAGTAAATGCTGTTGGTAGAATAGATCCGCTTGTGCTTCCCGAAGATTCATTTCACCTTACCTCAATCTCTTACTCTGTTGTGTGCTACGCTCTTAGTACATCCTATCTCTATAATTTGCAAAAATCTAACTTTATTCCTGAGCCCGTGATCACTGAAGACTCAGTATTATGTGAACTCAATTTAATTAAACCAGAATTCTCTCCAGGCCACGATGGGATGCCAGGATGCGTACTTAGGTACTGCGCTGGCTCTTTATACCTACTCTTACATAGACTATTTTATTTATCTATTGCATCTTGCTCATTCCCTTTTGTTTGGAAGGAATCACATATCATTCCGTTACACAAAAGTGGACATTAGAGTTGCGCTAACAACTATAGGCCAATTTCAAAAATGTCTGCTACACCTAAACTTTTTGAGAAAATTATAACTTCCCAACTTACTCATTTTTGTAGTTATATAATTTCATTTTACCAACATGGTTTTGTGAAACATTGATCTACAACCACAAACCTGCTCGAATTTTCTTCCGAAGTGATCAAGGGTATTAAAAATAAAATGCAGACTGATGTTATTTATACCGACTTCAGTAAAGCATTTGACTCTGTTAACCACTGTCTTCTAATTAATAAATTGAATTTAATTGGATTACCATATAATCTTCTTACATGGTTATCCTATTAACTTACTAACAAAACACAAAATGTTGTTTTCTGGTGTTCTTCAGGGTAATCATCTTGGCTCTCTGTTTTTAAACTCTTTATTAACGATTTGCCTTCTATTATTCTAAACTCCAACATTTTAATGTATGCTGATGATGTGAAATTGTCTGTCATTTAACGACAGTTCCTACTCTGATTTACTGCAAGCAGATATTGATAACTTTATTAAATGGTGCAAACTTAATTTACTAAGTCTTAATTGTCCTAAATGCAAGGTTATGGCTTTCAATAGACACTTGCCTCACATCATCAATTATACCCTTGATTTGGTACCTCTTACTAGAATAGATGAAGTAAATGATCTTGGTATTCTCTTCGACCATAAACTGAAGTTTGAGACACATGTTGCACATGGTCAGTACGGCGACTCATGTTCTTGGGTTCAACAAACGATGGGCAAAGGAATTTGATGACCCTTATACGACAAATTTACTTTATGTATCTCTAGTTCGTCCGATTCTGGAATATGGTTCGTGTGTTTGGTTTCCACAATACTCTGACCACCAGGATCGTATTGAATCTGTCCAAAAAAATTTCTATGATTTTCTTTACGAGGAATTAACTGGGTTTCAGGCTTTAATTTACCACCGTATACTAGTAGAATTCTTTTAATTAATCTACCCATTTTAACCAACCGTCCTGGTGTCATGTTTATGGTTAAATTAGTAGCTGGCGAAATAGATTCTTCTTATTTATTGAGTCAAATTAATTTCTCAGTTTCTGCCAGGTATACCCGTAATTATGTACCACTATCCCTTAATCTTTGTACTAATAACTATTCCGTGCATGAACCCTTTCGAGTGCTCTGTACGGACTATAATAGACTTTACCATGTCTTCAATGCAGATGCCTCTACTTTTATTATTAAAACATCTATATTTTTCTCTTTAACTCATTATAACTAAGACTAACATGATATCAGACCTGATTGGGGTTTTCGTTGGTTTTCCCCAATCCTCGCAATAAATGTTGGATCTGAGTAATTGATCTTAATTTTGAAATTGCCCATTATTTATATATTATATTTATACCCTTGCAGAGGGTATTATAATTTTGTCACGAAGTTTGTAACGCATTGAAGGAGGCGTGTCAGACCCCATAAAGTATATATATTCTTGATCAGGGCGACGAGCTGAGTCGATATAGCCATGTCCGTCTGTCCGTCTGTCTGTCTGTCTGTCTGTTTCTATGCAAACTAGTCTCTCAGTTTTGAAGTTATCTTGATGAAACTTGGTACAGGCCCGTCTTTTTGCTGTACGCAGTACATATGTCGGAACCGGCCGGATCGGATAACTATATCATATAGCTGCCATAGGAACGATCGGTTGGAAATAAACATTTAGTATGAAAAACTTTTTTGTCTTTCAAGTTATCTCAACCAAATATACACATTGTGTGTTTAATTAAGTTTTAAACAAGCTGACCAAATTTGGTGCAAATCGGACTACTATATCATATAGCTGCCATAGGAATGATCAGTTCGAAAACAACATTTAGTATGAAAAACATTTTTGTTTCTCAAAATATGTCAACCAAATATACACAGTGTGTGTTTGATTAAGTTTTAAACAGGCTAACCAAATTTGGTGTAAATCGGACTACTATATCATATAGCTGCGATAGGAACGATCGGCTCGAAAACAACATTTAGTATGAAAAACTTTTTTGTTTCTCAAAATATGTCAACCAAATATACACAGTGTGTGTTTGATTAAGTTTTAAACAGGCTGACCAAATTTGGTGCAAATCGGACTACTATATCATATAGCTGCCATAGGAATGATCAGTTCGAAAACAACATTTAGTATGAAAAACATTTTTGTTTCTCAAAACATGTCAACCAAATATACACAGTGTGTGTTTGATTAAGTTTTAAACAGGCTGACCAAATTTGGTGTAAATCGGACTACTATATCATATAGCTGCGATAGGAACGATCGGCTCGAAAACAACATTTAGTATGAAAAACTTTTTGTTTCTCAAAATATGTCAACCAAATATACACAGTGTGTTTGATTAAGTTTTAAACAGGCTGACCAAATTTGGTGTAAATCGGACTACTATATCATATAGCTGCCATAGGAACGATCGGTTGGAAATAAACATTTAGTATGAAAAACTTTTTTGTTTCTCAAGATATCTCAACCAAATATACACATTGTGTGTTTGATTAAGTTTTAAACAGGCTGACCAAATTTGGTGTAAATCGGACTACTATATCATATAGCTGCGATAGGAACGATCGGCTCGAAAACAACATTTAGTATGAAAAACTTTTTTGTTTCTCAAAATATCCCAACCAAATATACACATTGTGTGTTTGATTATGTTTTAAACAGGCTGACCAAATTTGGTGTAAATCGGACAATTTAGCTGCCATAGGAACGATCGGTTCAAAATCAACCTTTAACAAATTTTGTAAAAAATCTGACGGCTTACGCAGGACACTGCAAGGGTATGTTATAGTCCGACTAATCGGTCGCAGCCAAGTATCGATATGCCGGCTAGCTATCGGTATTACTCAGGGATGAGTATGACCTCGATACTGGGCGAGTCGGGTTAACAAAATTATTTATATTTTTACTTTCGGAAACACATATTCGGACTTCGGTCTCATAACGCCTCTGCGGACAAATTGTCTGCCATAATTATATAAGTAATAAATAAAACACTATTATTTATATTTTTATACCCTTGCAGAGGGTATTATAATTTTGTCACGAAATGTGTAACGCATTGAAGGAAGCCTCACAGACCCGACTCGCCCAGTATCGAGGTCGTACTCATCCCTGAGTAATACCGATAGCTAGCCGGCAAATCGATACTTGGCTGCGACCGATTAGTCGGATCATAACAAGTGGCGCCCAAAGAAAAATTATTAGGAGAGTAGGATTCCGTCTGAAGCAGGCGGTGTTTTTTTTTATAAATTGAAATAGAAATGTCGCTATTCTCGCCCAGCGCACATTGAACACCCAGCTTTGATTGGACCGCGGGGAGGACCTTAAAGCCTCACCTGTTGCTGCCACGGTTGGGCTGTCCAGTACTGCGTTTGGGTGTGGAGATATCGAATACTAGTAGTCAGACCTTTGGGCTGGACCCAGAAAGGAACCACGATGTCCAAATCTGCGTTGCCGTCTCTAGACCGGATGAAGTTCATTTTTAATAATTCCCCTTTAAATAGAAGCAAGGTAGGGAATGCTGTTCATGGCCAGGACTGTGGTCCGCGCAGGTGGATTTACAAGCCACTGCGTTTGTTGTCCAGTCCTGTCAGCGTCTAGTATCGCTACCAATCCATAGTCAAAAACCGTTCTGCGTATTAAGAGAGTGCGGGCAAGCAGGAGTGACCGACGACCGATAAGTACCCATACCCTCACATATTCATCTCACCCAGTTTTTGAAATTTTTGTCTTCTTGGTCTTTATAATTTGCAGTGTTTATTATTATTTAGCAGTTCCGTTCGAGATAGTGTCCTGGCAAGTGTTAGTACTTGGTTCTTTTTTTTTGGATTCTATATGGGTGAATTTTTCTAAATTAAATAGCTTGTCCATTTTGGTATATTATTTATTGTATTTATGTTAAATGTTAGCAAATAATTACTATAGAAAATATTAAATGGTAAGACAGAGTACGAGTAAAAAAAGAAATATAAAAAGATTGACTAATAAATATAGGGAAGTTCAGCAATTGGTGCAGCGTGGTAGGGGCATGAGTTTCGCCGATAAAAGCCGACAGTCGGTAGATCGGAAGACTAGGCGTTATCTCGACTACATTCGGAATAGAGGGGTGGAGGAAATGGGTCCCACGACGCGAGCTAACGCCAATAAGCCCGACGCTGATCCAGGGTCAGGACGGCACACTCCGTCGTTAATGGCATTAGACGAGTAGATCCAGGGCGCAGTTGGAGGGGCACAGCACAAGGCAGGCGCCATCTCAAGGCAGCGATACTCCGAATTGCCAAACCGGAACACTCCGAACGAGATCCGGAGCGATATCCAATCGGCGATCAATGTGGCACTTCTCCTGGCACAGGAGACCTATAGAACGGCGATGTCCACCCAGCTGTCGGAATTTCAGGCCGAAATCCGCCGCGAGATGATGGAGTTCATGTTTGAGATCCAGGGAGTGGTTAGAGGCGTACAACAAGCGAACAAGGCGCCAGTGGAGCCGCCGCAGATCCCGATATCAACGGCCGCATTCCCCGCATCAGTGCCTGAGCCGGTTGTATCCCATCCTGGTCGTTGGATTGACAACAGGGAATTGGAGGCACAACAGAGAGCTGAGGTCGAGTCCCATGGACGGCCGTACGGGGACGACCGGAGGAGGAGCGAGGCCAGACACCCTGAACATCACTCGGCAGGACGGTCGGATTACGTCCAGGTTCGCCGCTGGGGACTCACGTTTGATGGCGGCCCTAAAACGATGCCCGTAAAGGAGTTCATATTTCGAGTGGAACGTATGCAGAATGCTCACCAATTGCCTTGGGCGGAGGTTATCCGGGATTTCCACCTTCTAGTGGACGGACGGGCCAAGGATTGGTTTTGGATGCAGGCGAGATCCGGGGAGGCAATGAACTGGCCCAACCTGCGTTACTCCCTCGAGAAACGTTTCCAGACACGAAAGACCAGTTTCGAGCAGGAACAAGAGCTCCGAGAGCGACGGCAGCGATCCGGAGAGAGCATCGACGATTATCTGATGGAGATGTTAGCTCTCAGATCCCGACCGGAGAACCATTTCTCGGATCATGACTTAATCAAAGTTGTGAAGGTCAACATCAGGGACAGCATCTCACGCGTGATATACCCTATGTTCATCACCAGCTGGGAGATGCTAAGGGACGAATGTCATGACGCCGAGAAGTGGGTGACCAACCGATGGAGTCGATGGAGTGGAGCCAGCTGGTCCGCCTCCGATGAGACCTTCAGAGAGCGTCACCAGGTCCAAGAGGTGTGTGCTCCAGAGCCAGAGAAAGAACCACAGGAGCCACCAGCCTAAGCCGTGGAGGCTTTGTATCGGCCGCGTCAAAGCGGCGGAGAGAGGGCGTGTTGGAACTGTGGGGAGCAAGGACACACTTTCTGGGACTGTGAGTCGCTGGCCAGGCGGGAAACAGTCGCCAGGGCAGGACGCAAGCTGAGGAGTCATGTCCTGGGGTCCCGACTCCGAAGTAGAGCCGGCCTCCCGTTGCATGTTAGCAGTAGATTCTAAGGTTAAGGATAATAATTTAGTAAAAGTAAAAATAGTTAAAGGAAACAATACACAATTACGTAAGCCCAGGTGGTCCGCTCGGTTTCCTCTATCAGTCCGCAAAGCAGCCTATGAAGAAGCCCGTGCACGGATATTTCAGCAGGGGTCTACGGTAAAGCATAAGCCAACAGCTGTAACGCCACGTGTGCAGCGAGCCAGGTCGCGTTATAAGGAGAGAAGTCTAGAGCGCCGACGTGTGTGTGCATCTGTCAGGATGGTGGTGAGTGGTGACAAGCGCGCTTACGCTGAAGTCCAGCTGCAAGGACGTCCAGTGGAGGGTCTGTTAGACACCGGAGCATCTGTGAGTCTGCTAGGGGCTGGCGGCCCGGAGTTGATAAGGCAACTCGGATTGAGGATGACTCCGTCGACAACCACCGTACAAGCAGCTGGAGGCACGAGGCACAAAATCATCGGCAAAGTAGTCGTCATGGAGGGGTACGCGCACACGGAACGCTCGCTCACGCTATATGTGTGTCCTTCGCTGCAGCAGCCCCTGTATTTGGGCATCGATTTCTGGCGAAAGTTCAAGCTCGCACCACACATCGTAGGAGTCGAGGCATTGGACCAAGTGGAGACCGAGTTCATGACGAAGAGTTAACCTGTCGAGCCGCACATCCTGGACGAGTCCCAGCAGAGGAAAGTAGACGCGGTGATGCATCAGTTCCGGTCTTACGAGCGCGAAGGCTTGGGAAAAACATCGATGGAGCAGCACACCATTCAGCTGGTAGCTGGAGCCGTGCCCGTGAAGGAGCGCTTCTACCCAGTTTCTCCGGCGGTGCAGCAGTTGCTTTTTGCAGAAGTGGATGAAATACTGCGATTCGGGGTGATAGAACCCAGCGAGAGTCCGTGGAGTAACCGGATGACCTTGGTGCGGAAACCTGGGAAAAATCGGCTTTGTTTACACGCTCGAAAGCTGAATGCTGTCACTATAAAGGATGCTTACCCGCTGCAAAACATCGAATCCATATTAAGCCGAGTAGACGACACCGTGTATATAAGCAGCGTCGATTTGAAGCATGCATTCTGGCAGATTGAACTCGAGCCGAAGAGTCGGAAGTACACGGCGTTTACAATTCCAGGTCGACCTCTTTATCAGTTTTGGATGATGCCGTTTGGTTTATGCAACGCGGCGCAGAGATTGTGTCGCCTGATGGACCATATATATGATACCCCAGAGACTGAGGAACAAGGTCTTTGTGTACTTGGATGATCTGCTGGTGATATCCAAAACCTTCGAGGAGCACATGGAGTTGGTGGCAGAAGTGGCAAAATGCCTGAGCTCGGCCAATTTAACAATTGGGTTGAAAAAGTCTCAGTTTTGTTTTAAATATCTGAGGTATCTGGGATACATCATCGGCGGTGGGTCGTTACGGACGGATCCGGAGAAGGTGCAGGCGATCCTCCAGATTCCAGTGCCAAAGAGTGTGAGACAGTTAAGGAGCTTCCTGGGCACAGCCGGCTGGTACCGAAGATTCATTCGAGACTTCTCTGGACTATCTGCACCCCTGACGGATTGCTTGAAGGAGAAAGCCCGGTTCAAGATGACAGATGAGGCATTTGCCTCATTCCATGCGCTCAAGAATTCCCTGACCTGTGCGCCGGTGCTGGTGCATCCAGATTTCCAGCAGCCGTACTTCATCCAGTGCGATGCGAGCCATGTAGGGATTGGGGCGGTACTGTTTCAAAGGGATGAGGAAGGATCCGACAGGCCAATAGCTTTCTTTTTAGCGAAGCTTCGAGGTGCGCAGTTGAATTACAGCGTCACCGAGAAGGAATGCTTAGCAGCAGTCAAGGCCGTTGAGAGGTTTCGACCCTACGTGGAAATGATGCCATTCACCATCATCACGGATCATGCCAGTCTGCAGTGGCTGATGACACTGAAGGATTTGAGTGGGCGGTTGGCTGGATGGATGGGGTAGCCAAAACGCTAGCTGGCTGCGGCAGTTTTATTACTGGCCGAGGATGACATTGCAAGTGAGGGAGTATGTATTGGGATGCGACACGTGCAAGGAGACGAAGCACACTACCCAAATAACCAGGCCTCCGATGGGTAAGGAAGTGGTCACTCACCGTCCTATGCAGAAGGTGTATCTGGATTTCCTGGGCAAGTCTCGTCGTGGCAATGCATATATACTCATTGCACTTGACCATCTTACCAAGTACGTTTGGCTCCGAGCGATCCCCAAGGCGACGGCGTTAGCAACTGTGAAAATACTAAAAGATGATATATTTTCACAGTTTGGAGTACCGGAGGTGATACATACTGACAACGGGAAACAATTCACGTCGAAGGAGTTTGGAGCCGAACCATGGGATAGAGCATCTTAAGACTGCTAATTATTCTCCACAGGCGAACGCCTCAGAGCGTGTTAACCAGTCAGTGCTGGCAGCGATCCGCACGCATGTGACCGAGGATCAGACGACTTGGGATGAAAGGCTGGCTGAAATTCAGACGGCGTTATGCAGTGCAGTCCATGTGAGCACAGGAGTGTCGCCGTACTTTGCCATGTTCGGATAGAATATGTTCATGAACGGCAGCGACTACTCACTGGCGAGGAAGCTTGGTGCATTGGAGGACGCGGTGATAGCACCATTAGCACGCTCGGAGAGACAGCAGTTGTATCGAGCGCGGATACAGGAGACGCTGCACAAGGCCTACGAAACGGCGGAAAATCGGTACAATTTGAAGGCACGCGATATTAAGTACGTACCTGGACAAGAGGTCTTTAAGCGAAACTTCGTACTAAGCGACTTCAGCCGAAATAGCGCAGAGATTGTGTCGCCTGATGGACCGCGTGATACCCCAGAGACTGAGGAACAAGGTCTTTGTGTACTTGGATGATCTGCTGGTGATATCCAAAACCTTCGAGGAGCACATGGAGTTGGTGGCAGAAGTGGCAAAATGCCGAAAAAATGATTACAAAATGAAAAACATTTTTTGCAAAGTGAATCAAAGTATTATTTTCTAATGGACTTTGGCCCACTAAACACGAAAACTGCACTTAAAATTTGTATTTATTGAAATAGAGACAATTATGAGTTCTAAACTGGTAAATGTTGTATATGGTGCAATTGTTAATTGCAGTGCACTTTCAAAAATGCTTTAAAGACTTTGAATTTTGTCTTTTATGTTTACATTTGAAATTATTATTTCCGCGGTCAAACTATATTACTATTGATTATCGATATTCGATGAAAAACAACAGCTGTTCGCTGTCGATAACCCATCGATACCCCGAAAAATTGCAGTATTAAAAAAATACTAACAGAATACGGCAACACTTGCCGACCGCATCATTGTCTTCTTCTATCCACAGGGTTTTTATGGGCATCATTGCCGCATGTTCCATTTAACAGAAAAATCCAATGTTGCGGCCCAGTGTAAACACAGTATAAGTGCGCGCTGTGTTTGAGTGAGTTTTCGCCCTCTCTCCCTCTCTCTTTCGAGGTTTCTTTGTTTGGATGTTTATACGTGCATATTCATATTATACAAGAAGTGGAATGGTGTAGGTGCTAGAGGTGACGAGTAGGTAGACAGTTGACCGGGCTCGAATTTTTTTTTTAATACACTTAATTGTTTTTTAGACCCAGTACTTTAAAAAAGTACAAATAGGTCTATTAAGTTTGTGCAAAAAAAATGTGCGTAACAGGCAGAAGGAGGCGTGGCAGACCCCATAAAGTATATATATTCTTGATCAGCGTCAACAGCCGAGTCGATATAGCCATGTCCGTCTGTCTGTCTGTCTGTCCCTTTTTTGAACATCTTGATCTCAGAGACTATCAGAACTAGAGACACCAAATTTGACATGTAGGTTCAACAATATCTTGCATTGATCAAGTTTGTTTTAGATTTTTGTCAAGTTGCGCCATCTATTTAATGGTACGCAACATCAAAGAACAATCTATAGTGAACGCTTTGCACTAAAAAAGTACTGGGTTTCCTACTGTCGAGCTTTCTCCACTGTAGCTTACTGCATTTATATGTTTTTATTTAGTTAGTTTGAAAATAACGTGCTCATTGTTGCTAAGACTTTTAAATACAAATTAAACAGCACAAATAGAAAACACAAATATAATTAGAAGAAAATTAGAGTGGCGTTCTCTACTACCACAGAATATTCTACTGTCGGGCTCTCCCGACTGAATGATATATATATATTTACAGTGAAAACTCACTTGGGCGGACACTCATCGTCAGGCAATTTTCGTCCGCTCAAGGGGAGTGTCTGCTTAATGGAATAATTCTATCTTTTTGGTGTTTTTCCTATTTTTAATAGGTTGTTCAGTACAGTATTGTAATAATAATGAATTTAAAACTAAGGAAAATTAACATCAAATTAATTTACTAAGCACTTTATCATATAAATGTTATTAATAACAGCGAATCTATAATTTTAATTTATAAACTTTTTTATTAATATATTCAAACGCCTTGTTGTCATCTTTAAAGCATTTTTCAATTTTGAAATTTCGGTCATTCGTCATGTGTGTCCGCCCAAGAAAGGTTTTTGTCTTTTTTATAGTGTCCGTGTCTGCTCAAGAGAGTGTCTGCTCAATAGAGGCAAAATTGCTCTGGAACTCTATTAAAACCAACGTCATAAAAAAAGTGTCCAAAGAGGGGTGTCCGCCTACTAGAGGTGTCCGCTAAGGGAGTTTCCACTGTATATATATATATATATATATATTTTTTTTTTGTCCGATTGAAATCACTAACGATACTGTTCTAGATTAAATAAAGATAATGTACAAAGTATAATTACTAAATGATTTGTTAAACTCACAAAAGTCCAAATGAGTACTACATGACTCCTCGACGAACTTCGCGGTGTTGAATGGGCTCTGGCACATTAGTTGAAGACTTCTCCCCAGCAAATCCAAAAATTCATCATCGCTTTAATTAATAAACGCTTATTTTTGTGCTCTTACATTTGACATCGCATCTCAAGAACAGCACATCCATTCCTAAAATTCCAAAAGATAATGTATGTATCTACTAATCATTCATACATAGTGTTTAATTTAACTCAATAGTTTAACAAGCATACATATATATTTAAATGTAGAAAATTTTGTTTTTTTGTAGTTTTTTTTAAGATTTTTTTACTTTAAAGTATAAAGCTGACTATTAGAAATTGACTAATACTGCCCGATGATTATATCTCAGCTATGTTGTGTGAAAATTTTAGCCTCGTTACTCTTCCCATCTCGTCTCGGTGATGACTCATTCAGTCATCGAATCAATTATATTCATAGGTTATATTCCATGTAGCGAATAAAAGTTTGTCTTTGACCAATCGGTCCCTTGGCAGTTAGATTTTGGTCAAATATGGTTCTGGATGGTTATGGATGAGAAATCTTGAGAAATAAAAATTTTCATACCAAAGCCCAGTCCCCAGCTCTGAAAAATCGTGTACCCTGACTGGCAGCTCCATCTATATATATAAAACTCTTTGTCCTGACTGACTGACTCACTGACTTAGTCATCACGCTGTAGGCCAAACGGTTCAAGATATTGAGATGAAATTTTTACACAACATAGCTGAGACATAATTATCGTGCAATAAGACGGGATTTTTCGATATCCCCACTGGAAGGGGCTACAATGGGGGGTCAAAGGTCAAAATTGCTTAGTATGAAATTTTTTTTTGTTTTTTGAGCTATCTTAACCAAACTCACAGATTATGTATTTCTTACTCACTGCTACATCCTGAGAAAATTTGGTCAAGATCGGACCACTATATCATATAGCTGCCATAGGAACAACCAGATGCAAATTAAAACTTTGTATGAAGATCTTTGTTATTTTTTGAGATATCTCAACCAAACTCACAGATTATGTATTTCTTACTCACTGCTACATCCTGAGAAAATTTGGTCAAGATCGGACCACTATATCATATAGCTGCCATAGGAACAACCAGATGCAAATTAAAACTTTGTATGAAGATCTTTGTTATTTTTTGAGATATCTCAACCAAACTCACAGATTATGTATTTCTTACTCACTGCTACATCCTGAGAAAATTTGGTCAAGATCGGACCACTATATCATATAGCTGCCATAGGAACAACCAGATGCAAATTAAAACTTTGTATGAAGATCTGTGTTATTTTTTGAGATATCTCAACCAAACTCACAGATTATGTATTTCTTACTCACTGCTACATCCTGAGAAAATTTGGTCAAGATCGGATCACTATATCGTATAGCTGCCATAGGAACAGTGGCTTTTAATGCTATTAATAAACAATCAAAAGAAGATGGACAAGGGGAGGGGGAGATGGAGGGGGGGGGGGTGTTACGATTCATTTGTGTTGCGGCTTTCAAAATCAATTTTCAGTATATAGCACTGTTACTCGCTCTTGCTGCAATAATCCAATTGCAGCGAAAACTTTAAAACAGAGAGCAGCGAAAATGTAAATTCTCTATCTATATATATAAAACTCTTTGTCCTGACTGACTGACTCACTGACTTAGTCATCACGCTGTAGGCCAAACGGTTCAAGATATTGAGATGAAATTTTTACACAACATAGCTAAGACATAATTATCGTGCAATAAGACGGGATTTTTTGATATCCCCACTGGAAGGGGCTAAAATGGGGGTCAAAGGTCAAAATTGCTTAGTATGAAATTTTTTTGTTTTTTGAGCTATCTTAACCAAACTCACAGATTATGTATTTCTTACTCACTGCTACATCCTGAGAAAATTTGGTCAAGATCGGACCACTATATCATATAGCTGCCATAGGAACAACCAGATGCAAATTTAAACTTTGTATGAAGATCTTTGTTATTTTTTGAGATATCTCAACCAAACTCACAGATTATGTATTTCTTACTCACTGCTACATCCTAAGAAAATTTGGTCAAGATCGGATCACTATATCATATAGCTGCCATAGGAACAACCAGATGCAAATTAAAACTTTGTATGAAGATCTTTGTTATTTTTTGAGATATCTCAACCAAACTCACAGATTATGTATTTCTTACTCACTGCTACATCCTGAGAAAATTTGGTCAAGATCGGGCCACTATATCATATAGCTGCCATAGGAACAACCAGATGCAAATTAAAACTTTGTATGAAGATCTTTGTTATTTTTTGAGATATCTCAACCAAACTCACAGATTATGTATTTCTTACTCACTGCTACATCCTGAGAAAATTTGGTCAAGATCGGATCACTATATCGTATAGCTGCCATAGGAACAGTGGCTTTTAATGCTATTAATAAACAATCAAAGAAGATGGACAAGGGGAGGGGGAGGGGGGGGGGTGTTACGATTCATTTGTGTTGCGGCTTTCAAAATCAATTTTCAGTATATAGCACTGTTACTCGCTCTTGCTGCAATAATCCAATTGCAGCGAAAACTTTAAAACAGAGAGCAGCGAAAATGTAAATTCTCTATCTATATATATAAAACTCTTTGTCCTGACTGACTGACTCACTGACTTAGTCATCACGCTGTAGGCCAAACGGTTCAAGATATTGAGATGAAATTTTTACACAACATAGCTGAGACATAATTATCGTGCAATAAGACGGGATTTTTTGATATCCCCACTGGAAGGGGCTAAAATGGGGGGTCAAAGGTCAAAATTGCTTAGTATGAAATTTTTTTTGTTTTTGAGCTATCTTAACCAAACTCACAGATTATGTATTTCTTACTCACTGCTACATCCTGAGAAAATTTGGTCAAGATCGGACCACTATATCATATAGCTGCCATAGGAACAACCAGATGCAAATTTAAACTTTGTATGAAGATCTTTGTTATTTTTTGAGATATCTCAACCAAACTCACAGATTATGTATTTCTTACTCACTGCTACATCCTAAGAAAATTTGGTCAAGATCGGATCACTATATCATATAGCTGCCATAGGAACAACCAGATGCAAATTAAAACTTTGTATGAAGATCTTTGTTATTTTTTGAGATATCTCAACCAAACTCACAGATTATGTATTTCTTACTCACTGCTACATCCTAAGAAAATTTGGTCAAGATCGGACCACTATATCATATAGCTGCCATAGGAACAACCAGATGCAAATTTAAACTTTGTATGAAGATCTTTGTTATTTTTTGAGATATCTTAACCAAACTCACAGATTATGTATTTCTTACTCACTGCTACATCCTGAGAAAATTTGGTCAAGATCGGACCACTATATCATATAGCTGCCATAGGAACAACCAGATGCAAATTAAAACTTTGTATGAAGATCTGTGTTATTTTTTGAGATATCTCAACCAAACTCACAGATTATGTATTTCTTACTCACTGCTACATCCTGAGAAAATTTGGTCAAGATCGGATCACTATATCGTATAGCTGCCATAGGAACAGTGGCTTTTAATGCTATTAATAAACAATCAAAAGAAGATGGACAAGGGGAGGGGAGATGGAGGGGGGGGGTGTTACGATTCATTTGTGTTGCGGCTTTCAAAATCAATTTTCAGTATATAGCACTGTTACTCGCTCTTGCTGCAATAATCCAATTGCAGCGAAAACTTTAAAACAGAGAGCAGCGAAAATGTAAATTCTCTATCTATATATATAAAACTCTTTGTCCTGACTGACTGACTCACTGACTTAGTCATCACGCTGTAGGCCAAACGGTTCAAGATATTAAGATGAAATTTTTACACAACATAGCTGAGACATAATTATCGTGCAATAAGACGGGATTTTTCGATATCCCCACTGGAAGGGGCTACAATGGGGGTCAAAGGTCAAAATTGCTTAGTATGAAATTTTTTTTTGTTTTTTGAGCTATCTTAACCAAACTCACAGATTATGTATTTTTTCTCACTGCTACATCCTGAGAAAATTTGGTCAAGATCGGACCACTATATCATATAGCTGCCATAGGAACAACCAGATGCAAATTTAAACTTTGTATGAAGATCTTTGTTATTTTTTGAGATATCTCAACCAAACTCACAGATTACGTATTTCTTACTCACTGCTACATCCTTAAAAAATTTGGTCAAGATCGGATCACTATATCATATAGCTGCCATAGGAACAACCAGATGCAAATTAAAACTTTGTATGAAGATCTGTGTTATTTTTGAGATATCTCAACCAAACTCACAGATTATGTATTTCTTACTCACTGCTACATCCTGAGAAAATTTGGTCAAGATCGGATCACTATATCGTATAGCTGCCATAGGAACAGTGGCTTTTAATGCTATTAATAAACAATCAAAAGAAGATGGACAAGGGGAGGGTGTGATGGAGGGTGGGGGGGGGGGTGGAAGGGGCTACAATGGGGGGTCAAAGGTCAAAATTGCTTAGTATGAAATTTTTTTTTGTTTTTTGGGCTATCTTAACCAAACTCACAGATTATGTATTTCTTACTCACTGCTACATCCTAAGAAAATTTGAACAAGATCGGATCACTATATCATATAGCTGCCATAGGAACAACCAGATGCAAATTAAAACTTTGTATGAAGATCTTTGTTATTTTTTGAGATATCTTAACCAAACTCACAGATTATGTTTTTTTTACTCACTGCTACATCCTGAGAAAATTTGGTCAAGATCGGACCACTATATCATATAGCTGCCATAGGAACAACCAGATGCAAATTTAAACTTTGTATGAAGATCTTTGTTATTTTTTGAGATATCTTAACCAAACTCACAGATTATCTATTTCTTTCTCACTGCTACATCCTGAGAAAATTTGGTCAAAATCGGGCCACTATATCATATAGCTGCCATAGGAACAACCAGATGCAAATTAAAACTTTGTATGAAGATCTTTGTTATTTTTTGAGATATCTTAACCAAACTCACAGATTATCTATTTCTTTCTCACTGCTACATCCTGAGAAAATTTGGTCAAGATCGGGCCACTATATCATATAGCTGCCATAGGAACAACCAGATGCAAATTAAAACTTTGTATGAAGATCTTTGTTATTTTTTGAGATATCTCAACCAAACTCACAGATTATGTATTTCTTACTCACTGCTACATCCTGAGAAAATTTGGTCAAGATCGGACCACTATATCATATAGCTGCCATAGGAACAACCAGATGCAAATTAAAACTTTGTATGAAGATCTGTGTTATTTTTTGAGATATCTCAACCAAACTCACAGATTATGTATTTCTTACTCACTGCTACATCCTGAGAAAATTTGGTCAAGATCGGATCACTATATCGTATAGCTGCCATAGGAACAGTGGCTTTTAATGCTATTAATAAACAATCAAAAGAAGATGGACAAGGGAGGGGAGATGGAGGGGGGGGTGTTACGATTCATTTGTGTTGCGGCTTTCAAAATCAATTTTCAGTATATAGCACTGTTACTCGCTCTTGCTGCAATAATCCAATTGCAGCGAAAACTTTAAAACAGAGAGCAGCGAAAATGTAAATTCTCTATCTATATATATAAAACTCTTTGTCCTGACTGACTGACTCACTGACTTAGTCATCACGCTGTAGGCCAAACGGTTCAAGATATTAAGATGAAATTTTTACACAACATAGCTGAGACATAATTATCGTGCAATAAGACGGGATTTTTCGATATCCCCACTGGAAGGGGCTACAATGGGGGGTCAAAGGTCAAAATTGCTTAGTATAAAATTTTTTTTGTTTTTTGAGCTATCTTAACCAAACTCACAGATTATGTATTTCTTACTCACTGCTACATCCTGAGAAAATTTGGTCAAGATCGGACCACTATATCATATAGCTGCCATAGGAACAACCAGATGCAAATTTAAACTTTGTATGAAGATCTTTGTTATTTTTTGAGATATCTCAACCAAACTCACAGATTACGTATTTCTTACTCACTGCTACATCCTGAGAAAATTTGGTCAAGATCGGATCACTATATCATATAGCTGCCATAGGAACAACCAGATGCAAATTAAAACTTTGTATGAAGATCTGTGTTATTTTTTGAGATATCTCAACCAAACTCACAGATTATGTATTTCTTACTCACTGCTACATCCTGAGAAATTTGGTCAAGATCGGATCACTATATCGTATAGCTGCCATAGGAACAGTGGCTTTTAATGCTATTAATAAACAATCAAAAGAAGATGGACAAGGGGAGTGGGTGATGGAGGGGGGGTGTTACGATTCATTTGTGTTGCGGCTTTCAAAATCAATTTTCAGTATATAGCACTGTTACTCGCTCTTGCTGCAATAATCCAATTGCAGCGAAAACTTTAAAACAGAGAGCAGCGAAAATGTAAATTCTCTATCTATATATATAAACTCTTTGTCCTGACTGACTGACTCACTGACTTAGTCATCACGCTGTAGGCCAAACGGTTCAAGATATTAAGATGAAATTTTTACACAACATAGCTGAGACATAATTATCGTGCAATAAGACGGGATTTTTCGATATCCCCCCTGGAAGGGGCTACAATGGGGGGTCAAAGGTCAAAATTGCTTAGTATGAAATTTTTTTTTTTTTTTGAGCTATCTTAACCAAACTCACAGATTATGTATTTCTTACTCACTGCTACATCCTGAGAAAATTTGGTCAAGATCGGGCCACTATATCATATAGCTGCCATAGGAACAACCAGATGCAAATTTAAACTTTGTATGAAGATCTTTGTTATTTTTTGAGATATCTCAACCAAACTCACAGATTACGTATTTCTTACTCACTGCTACATCCTGAGAAAATTTGGTCAAGATCGGATCACTATATCATATAGCTGCCATAGGAACAACCAGATGCAAATTAAAACTTTGTATGAAGATCTTTGTTATTTTTTGAGATATCTCAACCAAACTCACAGATTATGTATTTCTTACTCACTGCTACATCCTGAGAAAATTTGGTCAAGATCGGATCACTATATCGTATAGCTGCCATAGGAACAGTGGCTTTTAATGCTATTAATAAACAATCAAAAGAAGATGGACAAGGGGAGGGGGTGATGGAGGGGTTTTTTTTTTTTTTTTTTTTTTTTTTTTTTTATTCAGTTTTATAACAATTTAAAGACTAAGCAATAACTTAACTAGCTATGACTATAGATGGCACTGGGTGCCTCCGGTACGGCCGCAAGGCAATGCTTCGCAGGCACGATAGTGTCATCTATAGTTTTTTAGTGGCCTCCTCTTCTGGTGCGCTCCTCCTGTCTTAACTCGGTCATGACTGTGGCAGCAAAGGTGCAAACAGCCTCCCATTTTTGGGCCGATTCCAACATATTGTCCACCAGATTGGATTCTGTAACGGTGCCACCCATCGCGTCCTCTAGCCGCTGCCTGTGTGTGGAGAACCTCATACAGTGGAAGACGACATGCTGCACATCCTCGATTATACCATCTCTGCATGATGGGCACTCGTCTGTGGTGTCGTGGCCAAACCGCATAAGATAGCTCCGGAAACAACCATGCCCAGATAAAATCTGTGTCAGGTAAAAATTGACCTCGCCGTGCTTTCGGTTTATCCAAGTTGTCAGGTTAGGAATTAGCCTATGTGTCCAGCGGCCTTTTGGAGAGCTATCCCATCGCGTTTGCCATCGTTCAATCGAACTTTGTCTGGCATCGAAACGTAATGCTCGTACTGGAAGCGCGTCTGCGTCGTTTTCCTGCAGTGATCGGGCGATGTTGGCCGTCTCGCTGACTAGCTCGGTTATGGGTACCATACCTCCGATTACCAGAGCAGCTTCGTCCGATATGGTGCGAAACGCGCAGCAAACCCTGATAGCGCTTAGCCGATAAGTCGCACAAATTCCTCGACTGTAGCTGGGCACATTCATTGCACTTGCCCAGATGGGCGCAGCGTACAGGATTATGGCTTTGGCTACACTCATAATGAGCTTGCGTCTTTCTTGTTTTGGTCCTCGGGTATTTGGCATGATACGTGAGAGCGCCCGGTTTGAGTCGGAAACCTTTTGGTGGACATATTCCAAATGTTCTCGGAACGTCAGCCTTGTGTCGATCATGACCCCCAGGTATTTTATCGCACGCTTGGATGTTATTGTGGTGCTGCCGACGGCTATTTGAGCCACCTCCACCTTTTTCCTACTGCTGATGAGAACAGCCTCCGTCTTATGCGCTGCCAGATCTAAGCCTGCTGAAGACAACCACCGACTTACTCTAGCAATGCAGGCATTACAGACTCCTTCGGTGGCTCTGAGATCCTTCCCAACAACCACGATGGCCACGTCGTCAGCGAAGCCAACAATGCTTGTACCTGTTGGGACTTCGAGGCGCAAAACTCCGTCATACATCAGGTTCCATAGTAGTGGACCCATGACAGATCCCTGCGGGACGCCGGCAGACACCTCGTGTGTTTTAAGCCCGTCTGAGGTAAAATATTGCAGCACTCTCCCTCGGAAGTAGCTTCTAATTATGCCTCTGAGGTACTCGGGAACTTGGAAATTATCTAGCGCGTCCAGAACCTTTTCCCATCTTGCCGTGTTAAAAGCATTCTTCACATCCAGGGTGGTCACCAAACAATATTGCTTTGAGCCTCCCCGCCATCTCGAGCCTTGAATAGCACGTGACGCTATGTTGGTCACCATCATTATGGCGTCCATGGTCGACCTCGCCTTCCTAAAGCCAAACTGATTTGGGGACAGTCCGCCTGCTCTGTCGACTGCTGCTTCCAACCTTGAACAAATCAGCTTCTCCAAAACTTTCCCCAAAGTGTTCAAGAGGCATATTGGCCTATACGATGCTGGATCATCTAAAGGCTTTCCAGGCTTCGGAAGTAACACCAGGGACTGTAGCTTCCATGTTGAAGGGAAAGTCTTCTCCTCGAGACACGCGTTGAATAGCTGCACGAAGTTATTGGGCTGTAGGCAGAGAGCCACTTTAATTGCAGCGTTTGGAATACCATCGGGGCCAGGAGCTTTGTTGGACTTCAGGCTTCTGGCTGCCGTTAGTATCTCGTCCACAGTAACGGCTTCTATGGGTGATGGCCCTGCTTCTTCTTCAAACTGAAGAGGAGGTCTAGCAGGAAAAAGTGTTTCCACTATACGCTTCAATTCAGCAGCGCTGGTTGGTGCAATTTGCTTCCCGGCATATATGGACTTAACCACTGTCTTATAGGCCCTGCCCCATGGGTCATGTTCAGCAGAATCGCAAAGTCTAAGAAAACACTCACGTTTGCTGGCACGGATTTGGCACTTCAGGGTTCTTCTGGCAGATTTATACTCCAACTGTCTCGTTCTGAACTCAGGTCTCCCTCGAGCACGTTGGTAACGTCTTCTCGCTTGCAGACAAGCCTGACGGGCACTTGCAATGTCCTCATTCCACCAAAACGTTGGTGCGTGTGATCGTTTATACGGGGCTCTTCTCGGCATGCTGCTGTCGCAAGCTCGTGTTAATGCAGTCTCCATTTGTTGGGCCCTGTTCTCAGCACTTCCGGTCGTAAGCAGCTGAATTGACGCAGAGAAAGTTTGCCTGTTAAACTTTCTGGTCTGGTATGATTTTGGGTATATCGTTCTGCTTTCTGCACCTCCAGCATCGGCTCCAAAAGTGACCAGAATGGCGTCGTGGTCACTGGCTGTGTAGGTATCGCTGATGAGCCATCTAGCGCCAACTGCAAGGGACGGGCTTGCGAAAGTAAGATCTACAATCGACCCGATGCCACCTCTGTTAAAAGTATTCTGCGATCCAGTGTTGAGCAGAACCAGGTCTAGGGACGCAAACACCTCAAGCAGGACTCGACCCCTGGCATTGGTCGTTAGACTGCCCCACTCCATGGCCCAGGAATTGAAGTCTCCTGCCACAACTACTCCGTTACGACCTCTGGCATCCTCCGCCAGTTCTTCTAGGGTGGCTGTAAAATTACTCAGCTGCAAACTCGGTGCGAGGTAACAGCTGTACAACCACATGTCAGCCATTTTTGCGCGTACAAAGCCGTCGAAACATCTCGTGTCGGATAGCGGTGACGTTTGGGTACCGCATAGCCAGATTGCAGCTTTCCCACTCCTGTCACAAATCCAGGATCTAGGGCAGAATGTTTCGCGGTGATGTGGTTCGCTGATTATGGCAACATTAATGCGCCTCTCCCTTACGGTCTGCTCCAGTAGAGCTTGGGCAGCTATACAGTGATTTAAGTTCACTTGAAGCAGCCTTATCATCTCATTTTGGACACAGCCTCTCGATACGCAGGACATTTAAAGCTGCCCACAGCGTGATCTACAATTGTACTGCCCTTACGTTGGCATAGGCTACATTTTGGCGGTTTGCTGCAGGATTTGGCCAGATGACCGTGCTCACCACACTTGTAGCACGTGTCCTTCAGATCCTCGTTACTGCTACAGTTGGGTGCTATATGCCCGTATTCTAGGCACTTAAAGCAGCGCTTTGGCTGTAGAATAGCCCGGATTCTGCATATTACCCATCCAATGCGTATTTTCCGTAACTCGGCCAACTGTTTGGCCGTGGAAGATGGCAGAACAAGTGTGGCGACCAGCTGCCCGTCCCTTAATGCTCGTAGCGATTTAACCACGGTGCAATCCAGCGTGCTTTCATCTAAAGCAGTTTTGACTGCTTCAACGATCTCCTCTTTGGTCACCAGTTCATCGAGATCTCTAATTTCGACCTGAGCCGTCTCCACGAGTTTTTTGACAACTGCTCGGCTGCCGAGGGCTTTTTCGACAGCAGATTGCAGCTCATCTGAGTTGTGCTCTGGTTTTTTGTCCAGACGCAGTAGCAGGTCCCCCTTCGCTGTCTTTCTAATGCTTTGGACATCGGCGCTTAGATACTTCAGTGAAGGATCGCTCTTGACTATCCTCAAGATGTCGGAATAAGTCCAGCCTCCTAGGCCAGAAACTGTAATTGCATCGGGTCTTGTGCGCTCTCGCATATTGCCGCGATTCCGTCCACTGACCTTGGTCCATCCCACCTCGGATCTTTGCGTCTCTTTGGTAGCCGTTTTTTCAGCGGGTAGCCGGGGGGTAGTTCCGGCTTGCGAGCCCAATTTGACATGGCCCTTGCTTTTCTTTGGCGGAGTTTTCCGCTGCTCAACCTCGGGGTCCCTCGCGCGCTTAGGTGTGTGCTCTTTGCCCTTGCCTGCTGCTCGAGTCAAATTTTTTCCAGCCATCTTAGCGCCAGTTACATCGGCATAGCTTTTTTCTGCCGTCGGTGTCGTTTGGGCTTCCTTGCTTGCCATTTCTGGGTTGCAAAGCTCCATCGCCAGCTTTTGAAGGCTATCAAGTTGGATGATCTCGTCTCGCCTAGCCGCTGTGATGTACCGCTGGTTGTTGAACCATAGTACTAGCTCCTCCAGCAATGCGCCCATTTGCGCAACCGTACCTCGAAGGGTGGTTGGCCACGCTTCCTCTTCCTTCTTCGCAGCTCTGGACGGATTCAGTAACACCTGCTGGTGGGTTGGCGGTGTTCTGATCAGCCGTGAGCCTTTCGTAAAAGCCGAGACTTCATCCTCCTCCATCCTTTCCACGAGTTGTCCCAAGAAACAGTTTCTCAGGCAGTCCCTCGCTGGCCAAAGGTTTCCCGAATGGCAGATGAGGAGTTATACCGCTCCAACTCGGTCACCAGAGCCCCGTTTATGGGCACCGCCGCAGCGGAGGGGTTGGTAAAAGTCAGTTTCGTGACTTTATGCCCTTTCTGCACTGAGTAAAACTGCACTTGAGAGTGTGGCTGTGTGTGCGTGTAGCGTTGAGTACGTCTCAGTACAAGTTCAGAGATTAATCAAGTAAAAATCCAAACTCGTACAGGGCAGCGTTTATCAAGTCAAATCGGGATTCGAGAATCTAGATTAAAATTTAAAAAACAGCTTGAATTCGTACCAAAACAAGATTTTAGCAGAGTTCAAGTGCAATTTTTTTAATTTAATCCAACTTCAAGAAAAATAACTCGATTAAAGTCAACTTCAAAAATTGATTTCTTAAGGCAAAGTTCAACCCAAGCTTAAATTCAAATTTAAAATAAAATTCAAATTTAAAAAGACCGTTTGGCGCCAAGCGGATAAAAGCCGGTCTACCTAAAGCTCGCTGATATGACACTCGTGTCTATCGCAATGCAGCTCTGTTAGGCAGATCGCACAGCTGTTTTGGATGGTACTATCCAGCCCTGGTAGCGTGAATTGCATTCAGCAGTTAAGTGCGGGAAGTAAAGTGAAAACCAAAAGCACAAAAACAATGTGCAGATGGGAAAAGGAGAAAGCTGCAACCTGTAGATGGCAGCCCCCCTCTCGTCCACGACCTACGCCACAAAGCCCGCTTCGAAGCGTTACTGCTAAGTTTGTTTACAAACCAGATCGTCGCCCTCGCAGCCCCAGCACTTTGACCAGGTAAGCGCTGCACAGCTGATGACGTTCGGATACACAGTTCTTGATTATTTCCAGGAAGAAATTCACTTGTAAAACACAATAGCACAGGAGCCAACTATAAACACGACCGGCGCGCTTTTTTGACGATGACCGTCCTGGAGGGGGGAGGGTGTTACGATTCATTTGTGTTGCGGCTTTCAAAATCAATTTTCAGTATATAGCACTGTTACTCGCTCTTGCTGCAATAATCCAATTGCAGCGAAAACTTTAAAACAGAGAGCAGCGAAAATGTAAATTCTCTATCTATATATATAAAACTCTTTGTCCTGACTGACTGACTCACTGACTTAGTCATCACGCTGTAGGCCAAACGGTTCAAGATATTAAGATGAAATTTTTACACAACATAGCTGAGACATAATTATCGTGCAATAAGACGGGATTTTTCGATATCCCCACTGGAAGGGGCTACAATGGGGGGTCAAAGGTCAAAATTGCTTAGTATGAAATTTTTTTTGTTTTTTGAGCTATCTTAACCAAACTCACAGATTATGTATTTCTTACTCACTGCTACATCCTAAGAAAATTTGGTCAAGATCGGATCACTATATCATATAGCTGCCATAGGAACAACCAGATGCAAATTAAAACTTTGTATGAAGATCTTTGTTATTTTTTGAGATATCTTAACCAAACTCACAGATTATGTATTTCTTACTCACTGCTACATCCTGAGAAAATTTGGTCAAGATCGGACCACTATATCATATAGCTGCCATAGGAACAGTGGCTTTTAATGCTATTAATAAACAATCAAAAGAAGATGGACAAGGGGAGGGGGTGATGGAGGGGGGGGGGTGTTACGATTCATTTGTGTTGCGGCTTTCAAAATCAATTTTCAGTATATAGCACTGTTACTCGCTCTTGCTGCAATAATCCAATTGCAGCGAAAACTTTAAAGCAGAGAGCAGCGAAAATGTAAATTCTCTATCTATATATATAAAACTCTTTGTCCTGACTGACTGACTAACTGACTTAGTCATCACGCTGTAGGCCAAACGGTTCAAGATATTAAGATGAAATTTTTACACAACATAGCTGAGACATAATTATCGTGCAATAAGACGGGATTTTTCGATATCCCCACTGGAAGGGGCTACAATGGGGGTCAAAGGTCAAAATTGCTTAGTATGAAATTTTTTTTTGTTTTTTGAGCTATCTTAACCAAACTCACAGATTATGTATTTCTTACTCACTGCTACATCCTAAGAAAATTTGGTCAAGATCGGATCACTATATCATATAGCTGCCATAGGAACAACCAGATGCAAATTAAAACTTTGTATGAAGATCTTTGTTATTTTTTGAGCTATCTTAACCAAACTCACAGATTATGTATTTCTTACTCACTGCTACATCCTGAGAAAATTTGGTCAAGATCGGACCACTATATCATATAGCTGCCATAGGAACAACCAGATGCAAATTTAAACTTTGTATGAAGATCTTTGTTATTTTTTGAGATATCTCAACCAAACTCACAGATTATGTATTTCTTACTCACTGCTACATCCTAAGAAAATTTGGTCAAGATCGGATCACTATATCATATAGCTGCCATAGGAACAACCAGATGCAAATTAAAACTTTGTATGAAGATCTTTGTTATTTTTTGAGATATCTTAACCAAACTCACAGATTATGTATTTCTTACTCACTGCTACATCCTGAGAAAATTTGGTCAAGATCGGACCACTATATCATATAGCTGCCATAGGAACAACCAGATGCAAATTTAAACTTTGTATGAAGATCTTTGTTATTTTTTGAGATATCTCAACCAAACTCACAGATTATGTATTTCTTACTCACTGCTACATCCTGAGAAAATTTGGTCAAGATCGGACCACTATATCATATAGCTGCCATAGGAACAACCAGATGCAAATTAAAACTTTGTATGAAGATCTGTGTTATTTTTTGAGATATCTCAACCAAACTCACAGATTATGTATTTCTTACTCACTGCTACATCCTGAGAAAATTTGGTCAAGATCGGATCACTATATCGTATAGCTGCCATAGGAACAGTGGCTTTTAATGCTATTAATAAACAATCAAAAGAAGATGGACAAGGGGAGGGGGTGATGGAGGGGGGGTGTTACGATTCATTTGTGTTGCGGCTTTCAAAATCAATTTTCAGTATATAGCACTGTTACTCGCTCTTGCTGCAATAATCCAATTGCAGCGAAAACTTTAAAACAGAGAGCAGCGAAAATGTAAATTCTCTATCTATATATATAAAACTCTTTGTCCTGACTGACTGACTCACTGACTTAGTCATCACGCTGTAGGCCAAACGGTTCAAGATATTAAGATGAAATTTTTACACAACATAGCTGAGACATAATTATCGTGCAATAAGACGGGATTTTTCGATATCCCCACTGGAAGGGGCTACAATGGGGGTCAAAGGTCAAAATTGCTTTGTATGAAATTTTTTTTTGTTTTTTGAGCTATCTTAACCAAAGTTCCGGCTTGCGAGCCCAATTTGACATGGCCCTTGCCATGTTCCGCTGCTCAACCTCGGGGTCCCTCGCGCGCTTAGGTGTGTGCTCTTTGCCCTTGCCTGCTGCTCGAGTCAAATTTTTTCCAGCCATCTTAGCGCCAGTTACATCGGCATAGCTTTTTTCTGCCGTCGGTGTCGTTTGGACTTCCTTGCTTGCCATTTCTGGGTTGCAAAGCTCCATCGCCAGCTTTTGGAGGCTATCAAGTTGGATGATCTCGTCTCGCCTAGCCGCTGTGATGTACCGCTGGTTGTTGAACCATAGTACTAGCTCCTCCAGCAATGCGCCCATTTGCGCAACCGTACCTCGAAGGGTGGCCACGCTTCCACTTCCTTCTCCGCAGCTCTGGACGGATTCAGTAACACCTGCTGGTGGGTTGGCGGTGTTCTGATCAGCCGTGAGCCTTTCGTAAAAGCCGAGACTTCATCCTCCTCCATCCTTTCCACGAGTTGTCCCAAGAAACAGTTTCTCAGGCAGTCCCTCGCTGGCCAAAGGTTTCCCGAATGGCAGATGAGGAGTTATACCGCTCCAACTCGGTCACCAGAGCCCCGTTTATGAGCACCGCCGCAGCGGAGGGGTTGGTAAAAGTCAGTTTCGTGACTTTATGCCCTTTCTGCACTGAGTAAAACTGCACTTGAGAGTGTGGGTGTGTGTGCGTGTAGCGTTGAGTACGTCTCAATACAAGTTCAGAGATTAATCAAGTAATAATCCAAACTCGTACAGGGCAGCGTTTATCAAGTCAAATCGGGATTCGAGAATCTAGATTAAAATTTAAAAACAGCTTGAATTCGTACCAAAACAAGATTTTAGCAGAGTTCAAGTGCAATTTTTTAAATTAAATCCAACTTCAAGAAAAATAACTCGATTAAAGTCAACTTCAAAAATTGATTTCTTAAGGCAAAGTTCAACCCAAGCTTAAATTCAAATTTAAAATAAAATTCAAATTTAAAAAAACCGTTTGGCGCCAAGCGGATAAAAGCCGGTCTACCTAAAGCTCGCTGATATGACACTCGTGTCTATCGCGATGCAGCTCTGTTAGGCAGATCGCACAGCTGTTTTGGATGGTACTTTCTAGCCCTGGTAGCGTGAATTGCATTCAGCAGTTAAGTGCGGGAAGTAAAGTGAAAACCAAAAGCACAAAAACAATGTGCAAATGGGAAAAGGAGAAAGCTGCAACCTGTAGATGGCAGCTCCCCTCTCGTCCACGACCCACGCCACAAAGCCCGCTTCGAAGCGTTACTGCTAAGTTTGTTTACAAACCAGATCGTCGCCCTCGCAGCCCCAGCACTTTGACCAGGTAAGCGCTGCACAGCTGATGACGTTCGGTTACACAGTTCTTGATTATTTCCAGGAAGAAATTCACTTGTAAAACACAATAGCACAGGAGCCAACTATAAACACGACCGGCGCGCTTTTTTGACGATGACCGTCCTGGAGGGGGAGGGTGTTACGATTCATTTGTGTTGCGGCTTTCAAAATCAATTTTCAGTATATAGCACTGTTACTCGCTCTTGCTGCAATAATCCAATTGCAGCGAAAACTTTAAAACAGAGAGCAGCGAAAATGTAAATTCTCTATCTATATATATAAAACTCTTTGTCCTGACTGACTGACTCACTGACTTAGTCATCACGCTGTAGGCCAAACGGTTCAAGATATTAAGATGAAATTTTTACACAACATAGCTGAGACATAATTATCGTGCAATAAGACGGGATTTTTCGATATCCCCACTGGAAGGGGCTACAATGGGGGGTCAAAGGTCAAAATTGCTTAGTATGAAATTTTTTTGTTTTTTGAGCTATCTTAACCAAACTCACAGATTATGTATTTCTTACTCACTGCTACATCCTGAGAAAATTTGGTCAAGATCGGACCACTATATCATATAGCTGCCATAGGAACAACCAGATGCAAATTAAAACTTTGTATGAAGATCTTTGTTATTTTTTGAGATATCTCAACCAAACTCACAGATTATGTATTTCTTACTCACTGCTACATCCTGAGAAAATTTGGTCAAGATCGGATCACTATATCGTATAGCTGCCATAGGAACAGTGGCTTTTAATGCTATTAATAAACAATCAAAAGAAGATGGACAAGGGGAGGGGGAGAGGGGGGGGGTGTTACGATTCATTTGTGTTGCGGCTTTCAAAATCAATTTTCAGTATATAGCACTGTTACTCGCTCTTGCTGCAATAATCCAATTGCAGCGAAAACTTTAAAACAGAGAGCAGCGAAAATGTAAATTCTCTATCTATATATATAAAACTCTTTGTCCTGACTGACTGACTAACTGACTTAGTCATCACGCTGTAGGCCAAACGGTTCAAGATATTAAGATGAAATTTTTACACAACATAGCTGAGACATAATTATCGTGCAATAAGACGGGATTTTTCGATATCCCCACTGGAAGGGGCTACAATGGGGGTCAAAGGTCAAAATTGCTTAGTATGAAATTTTTTTTGTTTTTTGAGCTATCTTAACCAAACTCACAGATTATGTATTTCTTACTCACTGCTACATCCTAAGAAAATTTGGTCAAGATCGGATCACTATATCATATAGCTGCCATAGGAACAACCAGATGCAAATTAAAACTTTGTATGAAGATCTTTGTTATTTTTTGAGATATCTTAACCAAACTCACAGATTATGTATTTCTTACTCACTGCTACATCCTGAGAAAATTTGGTCAAGATCGGACCACTATATCATATAGCTGCCATAGGAACAACCAGATGCAAATTAAAACTTTGTATGAAGATCTTTGTTATTTTTTGAGATATCTCAACCAAACTCACAGATTATGTATTTCTTACTCACTGCTACATCCTAAGAAAATTTGGTCAAGATCGGATCACTATATCATATAGCTGCCATAGGAACAACCAGATGCAAATTAAAACTTTGTATGAAGATCTTTGTTATTTTTTGAGATATCTTAACCAAACTCACAGATTATCTATTTCTTTCTCACTGCTACATCCTGAGAAAATTTGGTCAAGATCGGACCACTATATCATATAGCTGCCATAGGAACAACCAGATGCAAATTAAAACTTTGTATGAAGATCTTTGTTATTTTTTGAGATATCTCAACCAAACTCACAGATTATGTATTTCTTACTCACTGCTACATCCTGAGAAAATTTGGTCAAGATCGGACCACTATATCATATAGCTGCCATAGGAACAACCAGATGCAAATTAAAACTTTGTATGAAGATCTGTGTTATTTTTTGAGATATCTCAACCAAACTCACAGATTATGTATTTCTTACTCACTGCTACATCCTGAGAAAATTTGGTCAAGATCGGATCACTATATCGTATAGCTGCCATAGGAACAGTGGCTTTTAATGCTATTAATAAACAATCAAAAGAAGATGGACAAGGGGAGGGGAGATGGAGGGGGGGTGTTACGATTCATTTGTGTTGCGGCTTTCAAAATCAATTTTCAGTATATAGCACTGTTACTCGCTCTTGCTGCAATAATCCAATTGCAGCGAAAACTTTAAAACAGAGAGCAGCGAAAATGTAAATTCTCTATCTATATATATAAAACTCTTTGTCCTGACTGACTGACTCACTGACTTAGTCATCACGCTGTAGGCCAAACGGTTCAAGATATTAAGATGAAATTTTTACACAACATAGCTGAGACATAATTATCGTGCAATAAGACGGGATTTTTCGATATCCCCACTGGAAGGGGCTACAATGGGGGTCAAAGGTCAAAATTGCTTAGTATGAAATTTTTTTTTGTTTTTTGAGCTATCTTAACCAAACTCACAGATTATGTATTTCTTACTCACTGCTACATCCTGAGAAAATTTGGTCAAGATCGGACCACTATATCATATAGCTGCCATAGGAACAACCAGATGCAAATTTAAACTTTGTATGAAGATCTTTGTTATTTTTTGAGATATCTCAACCAAACTCACAGATTATGTATTTCTTACTCACTGCTACATCCTAAGAAAATTTGGTCAAGATCGGATCACTATATCATATAGCTGCCATAGGAACAACCAGATGCAAATTAAAACTTTGTATGAAGATCTTTGTTATTTTTTGAGATATCTTAACCAAACTCACAGATTATGTATTTCTTACTCACTGCTACATCCTGAGAAAATTTGGTCAAGATCGGACCACTATATCATATAGCTGCCATAGGAACAACCAGATGCAAATTAAAACTTTGTATGAAGATCTTTGTTATTTTTTGAGATATCTTAACCAAACTCACAGATTATCTATTTCTTTCTCACTGCTACATCCTGAGAAAATTTGGTCAAGATCGGGCCACTATATCATATAGCTGCCATAGGAACAACCAGATGCAAATTAAAACTTTGTATGAAGATCTTTGTTATTTTTTGAGATATCTCAACCAAACTCACAGATTATGGTATTTCTTACTCACTGCTACATCCTGAGAAAATTTGGTCAAGATCGGACCACTATATCATATAGCTGCCATAGGAACAACCAGATGCAAATTAAAACTTTGTATGAAGATCTTTGTTATTTTTTGAGATATCTCAACCAAACTCACAGATTATGTATTTCTTACTCACTGCTACATCCTAAGAAAATTTGGT